>JAKGUB010000344.1:5350000-5585000 GCA_026261675.1 Hippocampus mohnikei
CCACTCGACAACATATCCTTCCAATACCAGGATGGCAACTTGTCTCAGGGCCGCCTGATTTTTCCACAGTCATTAAGTCGCAACACACGCTAAAGCTCCTGTCTATTACCGCGAACGTTGGCGCCCATTTTAAAGTTATGGACTTGAAAACCATGACTGCAGAAAAAAAAAAACGGACTCAGTAACTTTCGGCTTTTCTCTAATAGCAGACTTGGATTTTGGCAGGTCGAAAACTTGCACGATTGTCACATCAGCGTCCCGACATCAGCGACAGAACCAGAGCACTGTACTTTTTTTGCTTAACCCTTTCATGCACCAAAAAACCCCAACGATTTTACAATTAAGTCATCAAAATAATAATTTTACACTCCTCAGTCCATCCTGGTGATGGTCTCCTGTTCGGTCGATGATGTCACACCAACAAATGGCAGCATAGCGATTTCTGGGGGGATGTTATAGGCATTCCCAGGACAATTCGATCTTTATCTCTTGCTCCAAAATGGATTGATGGTATCGGAAATAAGTGCCATTTATATTTTCTTGAGCAAAGTTGTACATCAAGAAAACTAGAGTCTAAGTAATGTCTTTGATGTAGTGTTGATGAAACTGTTTTTGGTCAGTGCCAAATCCGTTGGCCAATATCGGGATGGTATTTTTTTTTTTGTGGACATGAAATGTGTGTGGGCACCGGTGAGGTGGTCTCGGGTGTGGTGAGGGGGTTGTGGGTGTCTTCTGGATGAGCGTGCTTTGGATTATTTACTGCCTGATGTTGGCAGGCTTGGAGACTCACTGAGAGTAATTTACAAGCGTGCTCCATTGGTGCCGCTTTTTTTTTTCTCTCTCCCAAAGGCCAAAACAAGAATGGCCAAATGAAACATAAGCACAATCAGCGCCCAACCAGGCACCGACAGTTCTGTGAGCTTCCCGATGTGCATGCGGATTTATTTTAACTGCTCTATTTTTAGCCGCATCAGTCTCAATATCAAAACTGATTTTCTTAACTACACAAACGCAAAAGTATTGCCAGGCATCACTCTTGAATTTCTTGACTTTCTTCACGTGAGGCCAAACATGAGCTGGAACCTGAAAGTCAATTCTGAGTTCCTTTTTTTATTTTTCCTTCTCGTGCGTTTTGTTGCTTTCGCTGTTTGTTCAGCGTCATCAATGTTTAATTTGTCTCCAGTTCACACGCTTGTGAGACTCTCTTGATTATGTGTTTGGTATTCTGTTGTGTCAGACGCAAGAATTTTCAAGGGGGGAAATGAGAAAATGTTTCCCCCATTTTCAGCAAATAAGTGAAAAGGATGTCTGTACTGCTTTTGCTTAACTAAAGACAGATGTTGATGGTCAGCAGACGTTGCTTTTCAAAACAAACAGATTTTTTTTTTCTTCCAGCCTTCTCCGTGTGTGTTTTCCTCATTTTAGAATCCCCACTAGCTTAACAACCTTGAATTCAAACCCGACTGTAGGTGTATTCGGTTGTTTTTGTGCATTGCAAGCATCTTTCCACTGTTGGGCTTTTGCGTCGTAAACAGTGGCAGGCAGCAGACCTGCACATACAGATTCTGTGCTTCACTGACTGACTCCGCTGGCGTGTTCGACAACATCGCTATCTGCCACTTCCACGCGCAGCTGCACGTGATCGTTTTGACCCAGGCAGGCAGGGCAACGATTTTTAACCTTTGTTGCCAACCGGAAACAAGATGAGGCCAGAGAGGGGCAGATTTTTACTTCTGTCAGGTCAGAGTATTTTTGACAACTCATTTGGCAAACAACATTTTACCATTTGAGTTGTGTTATTTTATGACTTATTTATTCAAAGGACAAAAACAACATTTAGAGCATATTAGCCCAACCCTAACCCTTAGCCCAACCTCTGACCTCTCATCCTAACCCAAACACTCTGACCCTCACCCTCGAACCCTAACACCTAACCCTCTAACTCGAACCCTCTAATCCTCTAACCTGAACTAGCTAACCGCCTAACCCAGAGGTGGGCAAACTACGGCCCGCGGGCCGGATCCGGCCCGTTGGGCTTTTTAATCCGGCCCGCCAAAGGTTGCTACACAACACAATTAAGGTTCGATATAAATGATTGCATTCATTTCATTTGGACTTGTAATGACAGGCATTTCAACGCCAGGTGGCGCAGTTACTTGATGTTGCAGAGCACAGGGAGGAGGAGACAATACGGAAGCCAGCAGTAGCGCCAACTCAAGCAACTCCCGCTCGATACGACGGAATAAGTGTGTCCGCGCCGCTTTTCTATCATTGGATCCAAAACAGCGACATGCAAGTGACTCTTTGTTACAGTGAGTTTTACTGCAATTGCGAACATTTTCACGTCCTGTCGATCATGGCATGATCAACGAAAAGGTACAGTAATGGCCACGGAAGAGAAAGTGAAGTGTATCTGATTAAACGAAGCGAGTTACAAAGTACTGAAACATTCGGAGACCGCTTGGAGTCTGAAAGACTCAAATCTACAAGACTTTGAAAAACGAGAAAGTCATTTGTGCTCAGTCCGATTCTGGCTATTTCCATGCCCAGAGTGAATTGCTTGCGGCTCGACGGACAGTCGAGTAAATAAACATTTCCTGGAATGGTTTGACTGCTATCGTGCTAAAAACTTTCCGCAAACTGGACCGCTAAAAAGAGAAGAAGCGAGCCCCAGAGCGCTAACTATGAGCTTAGAAGACTTCGAAGCGTCCCGTTTCTGGCTTCAAAAGTTCGCTGCGCGACATCAGCTGAGCAACGCTGTCATGTGTGGTGATCGAGGGGAGGTCAAGTCAGAGACAATGAGTGAGTCGAAAGAAAAGCCACCAGGTCTCTTACATGTCTCATTTTGTAGCAAATAATCCTAACTTTGTTATATTTTGTCATATACCTGTACTGCTTGCTGCAGTTTTTGGCCAATATATTGTTGCACTTTGTTGCTTGTGTTGTCACATGTATGTTGCTCACATACTTGAACCTTCATACAGGACATATACCATAGTTGTTTCACTGTTCTCATTAAAAAAAAAAAAAAAAGAAAAAAGGTATGGGACTAATTGTTCTGTTGATGTTTGGTATGGACTGTCAGCATATACATTTTTTTTTATATGTACCGTATCTTGTCCTGACACGGCCCACCTGTCAAGTTTAGAAATCAATGTGGCCCCCGAGCCAAAAAGTTTGCCCACCCCTGGCCTAACCCTTACCGACTAATCCCAACCCTCTAACCCTAACACCTGAACACCTTAACACCAAACCCTAACTCTAACCTAAACCTACCCCAGCCCGAATCCTATCTCTAACCCCTAAGCCTAACCGTGATCCTCACACCTAACACCTCATACCAAAGCCTAACCCCCTAAACCCGAACCTAAACACCAACCGCCTAAACCCAACCCCTAACCTAATCCGTAACCCCAACACTTGTCTCCCCAACCCTTGCCTAAGCCTAACCCCTGCCCCTAACCCCCAACGCCCCGAAGCCTAACCCTCCAACCCAAACACCCTAACCCTAATGCTGAACCCAAACACCCCCTTTTTGGGGGGGAGAGGGCGGGGGATGTTCATGTGTTTGCTCAGAATTGAGTTTAAAGTAGCGTGCTGTTGATTTTTGACAGAAAGGCCAACCTGATCCTCCGACGGGTGGACAAGATCAGCCCCTATTGCCGTTCCCTCCTGCGCAGCACGCACATCCAGAGCCGCGCTGACACCATGGCGTACATTTACTGCCGCAGCGACGACGGCCGGATGCCCGGCGGAGACGCGCGGAGCGGCTCGTTGCACGAAGGCCGCACGGCCTGCATGGAGAAGCTCATTTCTGTCCAGCGCAATACCTACAGCAACACCAAGCTCCGGTGAGACACGAGAACGGGGGGACGCGCTTGCGTTTTGTGATGTCACTGACTGAGGCATCGGCTGACGTCGCCCTGGAGCAGGTGTCTCTGCCTGGAAATCCGCCCGATGGAAAAACAACAATTGTGCGCGTGGCTTACTTTCAGCGTAAGACACACAAACGTCACGTTGGACAGCAAAGGAGGCGAAGGAGTGACGCAAGCATGTAGATATGTGATGGTGGATGGTAGAAGAGAAGCCAATCCAGCAGTTGTCTCTTTCATTACGTTGAATGTAGTCGCTTTGTTCATGCTTTTTACGTGACGCACTTAAAAAAGTACAAATCGAAAGATCAGTTTGCCTTTTTTTCCCCCACCACAGTTTACAAAGGAGAAATGTTTAAGGCGTTTGCATTGAGAATTGCTTTTGCATTTTCAAAATCCAGACAAAATAATTGCCAATTCTTTAAAAAATAAAAAAAATAAAAATATGAAGAAGACTTTATGTCCGTGACTGTCCAAACTCGGCAATGCTATAGATTTGGCAGGTGAACGAATGAGTGAAAATCCAGAGTAGACAAAAATGCTAACTTGAAGGCCTGACAATGTATTTTTTGTTGTTGTTGTTGAAGTCAAATAAATGCGACAGTTTGACAAAAAAATAAATAAATAATGACACCAGAAAATAAATAATGACGCCAACAATACAAATGTATGCATTGCCAAATTTGACTTGTTCCTTCTTATTTTATAAAAAAAAATGTAAACATTTATTTAATAACAAAAATGACGCCTTGTTGTTGTTGTTGTTTGACTACCAAAGTAGTGGCATTTACTTTTATTTTGAAAAACGTCAAGAGAGTTCAGTAAGATTCCGAACAAAAACAATGCATTGCAAATTTGACTTTTTAAAACATTATTTTACTGTTTTGTTGGGGGTATTTTTCCTCAGTGATTCTTTTGAAAACAATCGAACCCCACCACAAGCGCTGGAATTGCTTTGAATGTAGTGTATGTTTTTTTTTGTCTCTTGTGGCAGGAAAATAGCCTGGTGATGAACATGTTATTTATTTTTTACGATTTCCTACAGAAGAGCACATTACACAACTCAACCACGCAAAATACAGAAATAGATACAAATAAAAATCCATTGGAAAAAAAAAGGTCAGAGTGGATTACTCTCCACATTTCCATTTACAGTCTGTTCATCTTATGTTTTTGAACTGTAAAATTAAATTATATTGTACACTTGTATATAAACTGTACTATGTGGATTTTACTGTCATTTTTTTTCTGAAGAATGTGAAATATTAAAAGAAAAATGTATATACCTACCCATGTATATATAGTTCTGATTGAGCCATGTGTCAATAAATCCAAAATAAGCCAACATATTAGTGTAGGGCTTGTCCAAATGTGATCCGCGGTCCACTTCCGGTCTCCTAGCAAGCTCACGGTCAAATTTCGGATCGGTTCGCTTTCGCTATTCAATCTTACAATCGTGAGGTCAACACAAACATGTTGCAAACGGGAGCACCTAGCTTAACTTGTGCCATGGATAGCCTAGCCCGCTTAGCACAGCATAACGTTAGTGTTTTGGTGAACGAGTTAACAGCTACATGACGTTATTTATACAGATAGCCAACTCAGTCCAGAAAGTTTCTTCCTCAGCCTCAATATATAGTCCATGCGCCACTGGCCGAGTTTTTAGCCCCATGCAAAAAAAAATAAAACATTCGGACAACTCAGAACCAAATGGTTGTCAGTCTATGAATTCATTTTCAGCACGTACAAGTATCTTGAAACATATTGAATGTATTTTCTAAACAGCACCAACATGACTTTATGGGGTCTTTAAAAACAAAGCGCAGATTGCTGGAAGAGGAAGAAAGCGGGTCGCGATGCTGGATGGTCTCTTGTCATTGTTATGACAGGTGGTTGATACATTTGTTAAGCGCTGTACGTTCTAATGAAATTCAGCACAAATCGTCCTTTTCGACGTAATCGCGCGCCTTTCCAGCCCCTTATTTGAAACTCAAGCCGTCACTCCTCGAAGCTTCCCCGGCCCCCGTTTTGCGGCGCGTTGCCCTCCTATCAGGAGAAACTGAAGAAGTGCTTGTTGATACTTGGCCTCCCAAAAAAGTACTAACACATGTTGGAACACCCACATCCAGAACCAATTGCGTTCACAACTTCAAAACCAATGTGCTGGAGCACATACTTCTCCAATGACACCGAAGGACGATTGAAAATATGCAATTGTAATGTTCTAAACGTCTGTCAGATTCCATTGCCGCGAGTTGATGCATTTATTATGTTTTGTTTCTTTTGCCTTTTCAAAGCAATGGGTGAGCAATCATATTGAACCCTTTCGGTTACAGCGGTTACCACAGTGGACATCTTATCATGTTATTGTTATTGGTGCATGGAAGGGTGAAAAGAGGTCCTGCAGGCAACAGAAAATACCGTGACCGCTTAGCCTTCAATGCATCAATCAAACACAAATGTTTTGGGAGGAAGCCCGCGCACCCGGAGAAAATCCATACAGTGGTACCTCTACCTACGAACGTCTCTTCAAACAAAATTTTAAACTTACTGCCTCAACCAGAAAATACTGCCTCTTGTTCCGAAAGAAATTTCAAGATACAAAAGGTTCAAATACAGTGTGGGCTGATACTTGCAACTCCGATTTTCCTGAACGCAACATACCGTATTTTCACGACCATAAGGCGCCATTAAAAGTCTTAAATTTTCTCCAAAATGGACAGGACGCCTTATAATGCGGAGCGTCTAGTGTATGAGCCCAGTTCCAAATCCTGACTGAGAGCCGACACGCTGTTTATATAGAGAAAAGGCGGAAGTGAGCATGAACAGGCATGCGGGAAAGCAGCCAGCCAATCAGTGAAGGGTGGGCGTGTAAGTGGCGCGAGTGAGGACGTAAGTGAGGCCACGCATGCGGGAAAGCATATACTATGTCGTTTTTAGCTAAAACGCCTTACTATACTATGTCGTTTTTAGCTAAAACGCCTTACTATACTATGTCGTTTTTAGCTAAAACGCCTTACTATACTATGTCGTTTTTAGCTAAAACGCCTTACTATACTATGTCGTTTTTAGCTAAAACGCCTTACTATACTATGTCGTTTTTAGCTAAAACGCCTTACTATACTATGTCGTTTTTAGCTAAAACGCCTTACTATACTATGTCGTTTTTAGCTAAAAACGCCTTACTATACTATGTCGTTTTTAGCTAAAACGCCTTACTATACTATGTCGTTTTTAGCTAAAACGCCTTACTATACTATGTCGTTTTTAGCTAAAACGCCTTACTATACTATGTCGTTTTTAGCTAAAAACGCCTTACTATACTATGTCGCCTTACTATACTATGTCGTTTTTAGCTAAAACGCCTTACTATACTATGTCGTTTTTAGCTAAAACGCCTTACTATACTATGTCGTTTTTAGCTAAAACGCCTTACTATACTATGTCGTTTTTAGCTAAAACGCCTTACTATACTATGTCGTTTTTAGCTAAAACGCCTTACTATACTATGTCGTTTTTAGCTAAAAACGCCTTACTATACTATGTCGTTTTTAGCTAAAACGCCTTACTATACTATGTCGTTTTTAGCTAAAACGCCTTACTATACTATGTCGTTTTTAGCTAAAACGCCTTACTATACTATGTCGTTTTTAGCTAAAACGCCTTACTATACTATGTCGTTTTTAGCTAAAAAGCCTTACTATACTATGTCGTTTTTAGCTAAAACGCCTTACTATACTATGTCGTTTTTTTTTACTATACTATGTCGCTAAAAAGCCTTACTATACTATGTCGTTTTTTAGCTAAAACGCCTTACTATACTATGTCGTTTTTAGCTAAAACGCCTTACTATACTATGTCGTTTTTTTAGCTAAAACGCCTTACTATACTATGTCGTTTTTAGCTAAAACGCCTTACTATACTATGTCGTTTTTAGCTAAAAACGCCTTACTATACTATGTCGTTTTTAGCTAAAACGCCTTACTATACTATGTCGTTTTTAGCTAAAACGCCTTACTATACTATGTCGTTTTTAGCTAAAACGCCTTACTATACTATGTCGTTTTTAGCTAAAAACGCCTTACTATACTATGTCGTTTTTTAGCTAAAAACGCCTTACTATACTATGTCGTTTTTAGCTAAAACGCCTTACTATACTATGTCGTTTTTAGCTAAAACGCCTTACTATACTATGTCGTTTTTAGCTAAAACGCCTTACTATACTATGTCGTTTTTAGCTAAAACGCCTTACTATACTATGTCGTTTTTTTTAAAACGCCTTACTATACTATGTCAACGCCTTACTATACTATGTCGTTTTTAGCTAAAACGCCTTACTATACTATGTCGTTTTTTAGCTAAAACGCCTTACTATACTATGTCGTTTTTAGCTAAAACGCCTTACTATACTATGTCGTTTTTAGCTAAAACGCCTTACTATACTATGTCGTTTTTAGCTAAAACGCCTTACTATACTATGTCGTTTTTAGCTAAAACGCCTTACTATACTATGTCGTTTTTAGCTAAAACGCCTTACTATACTATGTCGTTTTTAGCTAAAACGCCTTACTATACTATGTCGTTTTTTTTAGCTAAAACGCCTTACTATACTATGTCGTTTTTAGCTAAAACGCCTTACTATACTATGTCGTTTTTAGCTAAAAGCGCCTTACTATACTATGTCGTTTTTAGCTAAAAACGCCTTACTATACTATGTCGTTTTTAGCTAAAACGCCTTACTATACTATGTCGTTTTTAGCTAAAACGCCTTACTATACTATGTCGTTTTTTTAGCTAAAACGCCTTACTATACTATGTCGTTTTTAGCTAAAACGCCTTACTATACTATGTCGTTTTTAGCTAAAACGCCTTACTATACTATGTCGTTTTTTTACTATACTATGTCGCTAAAAACGCCTTACTATACTATGTCGTTTTTAGCTAAAACGCCTTACTATACTATGTCGTTTTTAGCTAAAACGCCTTACTATACTATGTCGTTTTTAGCTAAAACGCCTTACTATACTATGTCGTTTTTAGCTAAAACGCCTTACTATACTATGTCGTTTTTAGCTAAAACGCCTTACTATACTATGTCGTTTTTACTATACTATGTCGTTTTTAGCTAAAACGCCTTACTATACTATGTCGTTTTTAGCTAAAACGCCTTACTATACTATGTCGTTTTTAGCTAAAACGCCTTACTATACTATGTCGTTTTTAGCTAAAACGCCTTACTATACTATGTCGTTTTTAGCTAAAACGCCTTACTATACTATGTCGTTTTTAGCTAAAACGCCTTACTATACTATGTCGTTTTTAGCTAAAACGCCTTACTATACTATGTCGTTTTTAGCTAAAACGCCTTACTATACTATGTCGTTTTTAGCTAAAACGCCTTACTATACTATGTCGTTTTTCGCTAAAACGCCTTACTATACTATGTCGTTTTTTAGCTTAAAACGCCTTACTATACTATGTCGTTTTTAGCTAAAAACGCCTTACTATACTATGTCGTTTTTAGCTAAAACGCCTTACTATACTATGTCGTTTTTAGCTAAAACGCCTTACTATACTATGTCGTTTTTAGCTAAAACGCCTTACTATACTATGTCGTTTTTAGCTAAAACGCCTTACTATACTATGTCGTTTTTAGCTAAAACGCCTTACTATACTATGTCGTTTTTAGCTAAAACGCCTTACTATACTATGTCGTTTTTTTTTAGCTACTAAAACGCCTTACTATACTATGTCGTTTTTAGCTAAAACGCCTTACTATACTATGTCGTTTTTAGCTAAAACGCCTTACTATACTATGTCGTTTTTAGCTAAAACGCCTTACTATACTATGTCGTTTTTAGCTAAAACGCCTTACTATACTATGTCGTTTTTAGCTAAAACGCCTTACTATACTATGTCGTTTTTAGCTAAAACGCCTTACTATACTATGTCGTTTTTAGCTAAAACGCCTTACTATACTATGTCGTTTTTAGCTAAAACGCCTTACTATACTATGTCGTTTTTAGCTAAAACGCCTTACTATACTATGTCGTTTTTAGCTAAAACGCCTTACTATACTATGTCGTTTTTAGCTAAAACGCCTTACTATACTATGTCGTTTTTAGCTAAAACGCCTTACTATACTATGTCGTTTTTAGCTAAAACGCCTTACTATACTATGTCGTTTTTAGCTAAAACGCCTTACTATACTATGTCGTTTTTAGCTAAAACGCCTTACTATACTATGTCGTTTTTAGCTAAAACGCCTTACTATACTATGTCGTTTTTAGCTAAAACGCCTTACTATACTATGTCGTTTTTAGCTAAAACGCCTTTTTATGTCGCTAAAACGCCTTACTATACTATGTCGTTTTTAGCTAAAAACGCCTTACTATACTATGTCGTTTTTAGCTAAAACGCCTTACTATACTATGTCGTTTTTAGCTAAAACGCCTTACTATACTATGTCGTTTTTAGCTAAAACGCCTTACTATACTATGTCGTTTTTAGCTAAAACGCCTTACTATACTATGTCGTTTTTAGCTAAAACGCCTTACTATACTATGTCGTTTTTAGCTAAAAACGCCTTACTATACTATGTCGTTTTTACTATGTCTAAAACGCCTTACTATACTATGTCGTTTTTAGCTAAAACGCCTTACTATACTATGTCGTTTTTAGCTAAAACGCCTTACTATACTATGTCGTTTTTAGCTAAAACGCCTTACTATACTATGTCGTTTTTAGCTAAAACGCCTTACTATACTATGTCGTTTTTAGCTAAAACGCCTTACTATACTATGTCGTTTTTAGCTAAAACGCCTTACTATACTATGTCGTTTTTAGCTAAAAACGCCTTACTATACTATGTCGTTTTTAGCTAAAACGCCTTACTATACTAAAACGCCTTACTATACTATGTCGTTTTTAGCTAAAAACGCCTTACTATACTATGTCGTTTTTAGCTAAAACGCCTTACTATACTATGTCGTTTTTTTAAAACGCCTTACTATACTATGTCGTTTTTAGCTAAAACGCCTTACTATACTATGTCGTTTTTAGCTAAAACGCCTTAAAACGCCTTACTATACTATGTCGTTTTTAGCTAAAACGCCTTACTATACTATGTCGTTTTTAGCTAAAACGCCTTACTATACTATGTCGTTTTTTAGCTAAAAACGCCTTACTATACTATGTCGTTTTTAGCTAAAACGCCTTACTATACTATGTCGTTTTTAGCTAAAACGCCTTACTATACTATGTCGTTTTTAGCTAAAACGCCTTACTATACTATGTCGTTTTTTTTAGCTATAAAACGCCTTACTATACTATGTCGTTTTTAGCTAAAACGCCTTACTATACTATGTCGTTTTTAGCTAAAAACGCCTTACTATACTATGTCGTTTTTAGCTAAAACGCCTTACTATACTATGTCGTTTTTTTTAGCTAAAACGCCTTACTATACTATGTCGTTTTTAGCTAAAACGCCTTACTATACTATGTCGTTTTTAGCTAAAACGCCTTACTATACTATGTCGTTTTTAGCTAAAACGCCTTACTATACTATGTCGTTTTTTAAACGCCTTACTATACTATGTCGTTTTTAGCTAAAACGCCTTACTATACTATGTCGTTTTTAGCTAAAACGCCTTACTATACTATGTCGTTTTTAGCTAAAACGCCTTACTATACTATGTCGTTTTTAGCTAAAACGCCTTACTATACTATGTCGTTTTTAGCTAAAACGCCTTACTATACTATGTCGTTTTTAGCTAAAACGCCTTACTATACTATGTCGTTTTTAGCTAAAAACGCCTTACTATACTATGTCGTTTTTAGCTAAAACGCCTTACTATACTATGTCGTTTTTTAAAACGCCTTACTATACTATGTCGTTTTTTTAGCTAAAACGCCTTACTATACTATGTCGTTTTTAGCTAAAACGCCTTACTATACTATGTCGTTTTTAGCTAAAACGCCTTACTATACTATGTCGTTTTTAGCTAAAACGCCTTACTATACTATGTCGTTTTTAGCTAAAACGCCTTACTATACTATGTCGTTTTTAGCTAAAACGCCTTACTATACTATGTCGTTTTTAGCTAAAACGCCTTACTATACTATGTCGTTTTTAGCTAAAACGCCTTACTATACTATGTCGTTTTTAGCTAAAACGCCTTACTATACTATGTCGTTTTTAGCTAAAACGCCTTACTATACTATGTCGTTTTTAGCTAAAACGCCTTACTATACTATGTCGTTTTTTAGCTAAAACGCCTTACTATACTATGTCGTTTTTAGCTAAAACGCCTTACTATACTATGTCGTTTTTAGCTAAAACGCCTTACTATACTATGTCGTTTTTAGCTAAAACGCCTTACTATACTATGTCGTTTTTAGCTAAAACGCCTTACTATACTATGTCGTTTTTAGCTAAAACGCCTTACTATACTATGTCGTTTTTAGCTAAAACGCCTTACTATACTATGTCGTTTTTAGCTAAAACGCCTTACTATACTATGTCGTTTTTAGCTAAAACGCCTTACTATACTATGTCGTTTTTAGCTAAAACGCCTTACTATACTATGTCGTTTTTAGCTAAAACGCCTTACTATACTATGTCGTTTTTAGCTAAAACGCCTTTTTATGTCGTTTTTAGCTAAAACGCCTTACTATACTATGTCGTTTTTAGCTAAAACGCCTTACTATACTATGTCGTTTTTAGCTAAAACGCCTTACTATACTATGTCGTTTTTAGCTAAAACGCCTTACTATACTATGTCGTTTTTAGCTAAAACGCCTTACTATACTATGTCGTTTTTAGCTAAAACGCCTTACTATACTATGTCGTCGTTTTTATGTCGCTAAAACGCCTTACTATACTATGTCGTTTTTAGCTAAAACGCCTTACTATACTATGTCGTTTTTAGCTAAAACGCCTTACTATACTATGTCGTTTTTAGCTAAAACGCCTTACTATACTATGTCGTTTTTAGCTAAAACGCCTTACTATACTATGTCGTTTTTAGCTAAAACGCCTTACTATACTATGTCGTTTTTTTAGCTAAAACGCCTTACTATACTATGTCGTTTTTAGCTAAAACGCCTTACTATACTATGTCGTTTTTAGCTAAAACGCCTTACTATACTATGTCGTTTTTAGCTAAAACGCCTTACTATACTATGTCGTTTTTAGCTAAAAACGCCTTACTATACTATGTCGTTTTTAGCTAAAACGCCTTACTATACTATGTCGTTTTTAGCTAAAACGCCTTACTATACTATGTCGTTTTTAGCTAAAACGCCTTACTATACTATGTCGTTTTTTTAGCTAAAACGCCTTACTATACTATGTCGTTTTTAGCTAAAACGCCTTACTATACTATGTCGTTTTTAGCTAAAACGCCTTACTATACTATGTCGTTTTTAGCTAAAACGCCTTACTATACTATGTCGTTTTTAGCTAAAACGCCTTACTATACTATGTGTAAAACGCCTTACTATTATGTCGTTTTTAGCTAAAACGCCTTACTATACTATGTCGTTTTTAGCTAAAACGCCTTACTATACTATGTCGTTTTTAGCTAAAACGCCTTACTATACTATGTCGTTTTTAGCTAAAACGCCTTACTATACTATGTCGTTTTTAGCTAAAACGCCTTACTATACTATGTCGTTTTTAGCTAAAACGCCTTACTATACTATGTCGTTTTTAGCTAAAACGCCTTACTATACTATGTCGTTTTTAGCTAAAACGCCTTACTATACTATGTCGTTTTTAGCTAAAACGCCTTACTATACTATGTCGTTTTTAGCTAAAACGCCTTACTATACTATGTCGTTTTTAGCTAAAACGCCTTACTATACTATGTCGTTTTTAGCTAAAAAGCCTTACTATACTATGTCGTTTTTAGCTAAAACGCCTTACTATACTATGTCGTTTTTAGCTAAAACGCCTTACTATACTATGTCGTTTTTAGCTAAAACGCCTTACTATACTATGTCGTTTTTAGCTAAAACGCCTTACTATACTATGTCGTTTTTTAAAAACGCTTACTATACTATGTCGTTTTTAGCTAAAAACGCCTTACTATACTATGTCGTTTTTAGCTAAAACGCCTTACTATACTATGTCGTTTTTAGCTAAAACGCCTTACTATACTATGTCGTTTTTAGCTAAAACGCCTTACTATACTATGTCGTTTTTAGCTAAAACGCCTTACTATACTATGTCGTTTTTTTTTAAAAACGCCTTACTATACTATGTCGTTTTTAGCTAAAACGCCTTACTATACTATGTCGTTTTTAGCTAAAACGCCTTACTATACTATGTCGTTTTTTTTAAAACGCCTTACTATACTATGTCGTTTTTAGCTAAAACGCCTTACTATACTATGTCGTTTTTAGCTAAAACGCCTTACTATACTATGTCGTTTTTAGCTAAAACGCCTTACTATACTATGTCGTTTTTAGCTAAAACGCCTTACTATACTATGTCGTTTTTAGCTAAAACGCCTTACTATACTATGTCGTTTTTAGCTAAAACGCCTTACTATACTATGTCGTTTTTAGCTAAAACGCCTTACTATACTATGTCGTTTTTAGCTAAAACGCCTTACTATACTATGTCGTTTTTAGCTAAAACGCCTTACTATACTATGTCGTTTTTAGCTAAAACGCCTTACTATACTATGTCGTTTTTAGCTAAAAACGCCTTACTATACTATGTCGTTTTTAGCTAAAACGCCTTACTATACTATGTCGTTTTTTTACTATACTATGTCGTTTTTAAACGCCTTACTATACTATGTCGTTTTTAGCTAAAACGCCTTACTATACTATGTCGTTTTTAGCTAAAAACGCCTTACTATACTATGTCGTTTTTAGCTAAAACGCCTTACTATACTATGTCGTTTTTAGCTAAAACGCCTTACTATACTAAAACGCCTTACTATACTATGTCGTTTTTAGCTAAAAACGCCTTACTATACTATGTCGTTTTTAGCTAAAACGCCTTACTATACTATGTCGTTTTTAGCTAAAACGCCTTACTATACTATGTCGTTTTTAGCTAAAACGCCTTACTATACTATGTCGTTTTTAGCTAAAACGCCTTACTATACTATGTCGTTTTTAGCTAAAACGCCTTACTATACTATGTCGTTTTTTTAGCTAAAACGCCTTACTATACTATGTCGTTTTTAGCTAAAACGCCTTACTATACTATGTCGTTTTTAGCTAAAACGCCTTACTATACTATGTCGTTTTTAGCTAAAACGCCTTACTATACTATGTCGTTTTTAGCTAAAACGCCTTACTATACTATGTCGTTTTTAGCTAAAACGCCTTACTATACTATGTCGTTTTTAGCTAAAACGCCTTACTATACTATGTCGTTTTTAGCTAAAACGCCTTACTATACTATGTCGTTTTTAGCTAAAACGCCTTACTATACTATGTCGTTTTTAGCTAAAACGCCTTACTATACTATGTCGTTTTTAGCTAAAACGCCTTACTATACTATGTCGTTTTTTAGCTAAAACGCCTTACTATACTATGTCGTTTTTAGCTAAAAACGCCTTACTATACTATGCCTTACTATACTATGTCGTTTTTAGCTAAAACGCCTTACTATACTATGTCGTTTTTAGCTAAAACGCCTTACTATACTATGTCGTTTTTAGCTAAAACGCCTTACTATACTATGTCGTTTTTAGCTAAAACGCCTTACTATACTATGTCGTTTTTAGCTAAAACGCCTTACTATACTATGTCGTTTTTAGCTAAAACGCCTTACTATACTATGTCGTTTTTAGCTAAAACGCCTTACTATACTATGTCGTTTTTACTATGTCGTTTTTAAAAACGCCTTACTATACTATGTCGTTTTTAGCTAAAACGCCTTACTATACTATGTCGTTTTTAGCTAAAACGCCTTACTATACTATGTCGTTTTTAGCTAAAACGCCTTACTATACTATGTCGTTTTTTAGCTAAAACGCCTTACTATACTATGTCGTTTTTAGCTAAAACGCCTTACTATACTATGTCGTTTTTAGCTAAAACGCCTTACTATACTATGTCGTTTTTAGCTAAAACGCCTTACTATACTATGTCGTTTTTAGCTAAAACGCCTTACTATACTATGTCGTTTTTAGCTAAAACGCCTTACTATACTATGTCGTTTTTAGCTAAAACGCCTTACTATACTATGTCGTTTTTTAAAACGCCTTACTATACTAAAACGCCTTACTATACTATGTCGTTTTTAGCTAAAACGCCTTACTATACTATGTCGTTTTTAGCTAAAACGCCTTACTATACTATGTCGTTTTTTTAGCTAAAACGCCTTACTATACTATGTCGTTTTTAGCTAAAACGCCTTACTATACTATGTCGTTTTTAAAAGCTAAAACGCCTTACTATACTATGTCGTTTTTAGCTAAAACGCCTTACTATACTATGTCGTTTTTAGCTAAAACGCCTTACTATACTATGTCGTTTTTAGCTAAAACGCCTTACTATACTATGTCGTTTTTAGCTAAAACGCCTTACTATACTATGTCGTTTTTAGCTAAAACGCCTTACTATACTATGTCGTTTTTAGCTAAAAACGCCTTACTATACTATGTCGTTTTTAGCTAAAACGCCTTACTATACTATGTCGTTTTTAGCTAAAACGCCTTACTATACTATGTCGTTTTTAGCTAAAACGCCTTACTATACTATGTCGTTTTTAGCTAAAAACGCCTTACTATACTATGTCGTTTTTAGCTAAAACGCCTTACTATACTATGTCGTTTTTTAAAACGCCTTACTATAATGTCCTTACTATACTAAAATGTCGTTTTTAGCTAAAACGCCTTACTATACTATGTCGTTTTTAGCTAAAACGCCTTACTATACTATGTCGTTTTTAGCTAAAACGCCTTACTATACTATGTCGTTTTTAGCTAAAACGCCTTACTATACTATGTCGTTTTTAGCTAAAACGCCTTACTATACTAAAACGCCTTACTATACTATGTCGTTTTTAGCTAAAACGCCTTACTATACTATGTCGTTTTTTTAGCTAAAACGCCTTACTATACTATGTCGTTTTTTAAAAGCTAACGCCTTACTATACTATGTCGTTTTTAGCTAAAACGCCTTACTATACTATGTCGTTTTTAGCTAAAACGCCTTACTATACTATGTCGTTTTTTTTTTATGCTAAAACGCCTTACTATACTATGTCGTTTTTTAGCTAAAACGCCTTACTATACTATGTCGTTTTTAGCTAAAACGCCTTACTATACTATGTCGTTTTTAGCTAAAACGCCTTACTATACTATGTCGTTTTTAGCTAAAAACGCCTTACTATACTATGTCGTTTTTAGCTAAAACGCCTTACTATACTATGTCGTTTTTAGCTAAAACGCCTTACTATACTATGTCGTTTTTAGCTAAAACGCCTTACTATACTATGTCGTTTTTAGCTACGCCTTAAAACGCCTTACTATACTATGTCGTTTTTAGCTAAAACGCCTTACTATACTATGTCGTTTTTTTACGCTTAAAACGCCTTACTATACTATGTCGTTTTTAGCTAAAACGCCTTACTATACTATGTCGTTTTTTAGCTAAAACGCCTTACTATACTATGTCGTTTTTAGCTAAAACGCCTTACTATACTATGTCGTTTTTAGCTAAAACGCCTTACTATACTATGTCGTTTTTAGCTAAAACGCCTTACTATACTATGTCGTTTTTTAGCTAAAACGCCTTACTATACTATGTCGTTTTTTTAGCTAAAACGCCTTACTATACTATGTCGTTTTTAGCTAAAACGCCTTACTATACTATGTCGTTTTTTTAGCTAAAACGCCTTACTATACTATGTCGTTTTTTAAAACGCCTTACTATACTATGTCGTTTTTAGCTAAAACGCCTTACTATACTATGTCGTTTTTTTAAAAACGCCTTACTAAAATGTCGCCTTACTATACTATGTCGTTTTTAGCTAAAACGCCTTACTATACTATGTCGTTTTTAGCTAAAACGCCTTACTATACTATGTCGTTTTTAGCTAAAACGCCTTACTATACTATGTCGTTTTTAGCTAAAACGCCTTACTATACTATGTCGTTTTTAGCTAAAACGCCTTACTATACTATGTCGTTTTTAGCTAAAACGCCTTACTATACTATGTCGTTTTTAGCTAAAACGCCTTTTTACTATGTCTAAAACGCCTTACTATACTATGTCGTTTTTAGCTAAAACGCCTTACTATACTATGTCGTTTTTAGCTAAAACGCCTTACTATACTATGTCGTTTTTTTGTAGCTAAAACGCCTTACTATACTATGTCGTTTTTAGCTAAAACGCCTTACTATACTATGTCGTTTTTAGCTAAAACGCCTTACTATACTATGTCGTTTTTAGCTAAAACGCCTTACTATACTATGTCGTTTTAGCTAAAACGCCTTACTATACTATGTCGTTTTTAGCTAAAAACGCCTTACTATACTATGTCGTTTTTAGCTAAAACGCCTTACTATACTATGTCGTTTTTTTTGTCGCTAAAACGCCTTACTATACTATGTTTTTTTTTTTTAGCTAAAACGCCTTACTATACTATGTCGTTTTTAGCTAAAACGCCTTACTATACTATGTCGTTTTTAGCTAAAACGCCTTACTATACTATGTCGTTTTTAGCTAAAACGCCTTACTATACTATGTCGTTTTTAGCTAAAACGCCTTACTATACTATGTCGTTTTTCGCTAAAACGCCTTACTATACTATGTCGTTTTTAGCTAAAACGCCTTACTATACTATGTCGTTTTTAGCTAAAACGCCTTACTATACTATGTCGTTTTTTTAAAAGCTAAAACGCCTTACTATACTATGTCGTTTTTAGCTAAAACGCCTTACTATACTATGTCGTTTTTAGCTAAAACGCCTTACTATACTATGTCGTTTTTAGCTAAAACGCCTTACTATACTATGTCGTTTTTAGCTAAAACGCCTTACTATACTATGTCGTTTTTAGCTAAAACGCCTTACTATACTATGTCGTTTTTAGCTAAAACGCCTTACTATACTATGTCGTTTTTAGCTAAAACGCCTTACTATACTATGTCGTTTTTAGCTAAAAACGCCTTACTATACTATGTCGTTTTTAGCTAAAACGCCTTACTATACTATGTCGTTTTTAGCTAAAACGCCTTACTATACTATGTCGTTTTTTTAAAACGCCTTAGCTAAAACGCCTTACTATACTATGTCGTTTTTAGCTAAAACGCCTTACTATACTATGTCGTTTTTAGCTAAAACGCCTTACTATACTATGTCGTTTTTAGCTAAAACGCCTTACTATACTATGTCGTTTTTAGCTAAAACGCCTTACTATACTATGTCGTTTTTAGCTAAAACGCCTTACTATACTATGTCGTTTTTAGCTAAAACGCCTTACTATACTATGTCGTTTTTAGCTAAAACGCCTTACTATACTATGTCGTTTTTAGCTAAAACGCCTTACTATAAACGCCTTACTATACTATGTCGTTTTTAGCTAAAACGCCTTACTATACTATGTCGTTTTTAGCTAAAACGCCTTACTATACTATGTCGTTTTTAGCTAAAACGCCTTACTATACTATGTCGTTTTTAGCTAAAACGCCTTACTATACTATGTCGTTTTTAGCTAAAAACGCCTTACTATACTATGTCGTTTTTAGCTAAAACGCCTTACTATACTATGTCGTTTTTAGCTAAAACGCCTTACTATACTATGTCGTTTTTAGCTAAAACGCCTTACTATACTATGTCGTTTTTAGCTAAAACGCCTTACTATACTATGTCGTTTTTAGCTAAAAAGCCTTACTATACTATGTCGTTTTTAGCTAAAACGCCTTACTATACTATGTCGTTTTTAGCTAAAACGCCTTACTATACTATGTCGTTTTTAGCTAAAACGCCTTACTATACTATGTCGTTTTTAGCTAAAACGCCTTACTATACTATGTCGTTTTTTAAAAGCTATAAAACGCCTTACTATACTATGTCGTTTTTAGCTAAAACGCCTTACTATACTATGTCGTTTTTAGCTAAAACGCCTTACTATACTATGTCGTTTTTAGCTAAAACGCCTTACTATACTATGTCGTTTTTAGCTAAAACGCCTTACTATACTATGTCGTTTTTAGCTAAAACGCCTTACTATACTATGTCGTTTTTAGCTAAAACGCCTTACTATACTATGTCGTTTTTAGCTAAAACGCCTTACTATACTATGTCGTTTTTAGCTAAAACGCCTTACTATACTATGTCGTTTTTAGCTAAAACGCCTTAAAACGCCTTACTATACTATGTCGTTTTTAGCTAAAACGCCTTACTATACTATGTCGTCGTTTTTACTATGCTTAAAACGCCTTACTATACTATGTCGTTTTTAGCTAAAACGCCTTACTATACTATGTCGTTTTTAGCTAAAACGCCTTACTATACTATGTCGTTTTTAGCTAAAACGCCTTACTATACTATGTCGTTTTTAGCTAAAACGCCTTACTATACTATGTCGTTTTTAGCTAAAACGCCTTACTATACTATGTCGTTTTTAGCTAAAACGCCTTACTATACTATGTCGTTTTTAGCTAAAAACGCCTTACTATACTATGTCGTTTTTAGCTAAAACGCCTTACTATACTATGTCGTTTTTAGCTAAAACGCCTTACTATACTATGTCGTTTTTAGCTAAAACGCCTTACTATACTATGTCGTTTTTAGCTAAAACGCCTTACTATACTATGTCGTTTTTTTTTTTAAAACGCCTTACTATACTATGTCGTTTTTAGCTAAAACGCCTTACTATACTATGTCGTTTTTAGCTAAAACGCCTTACTATACTATGTCGTTTTTAGCTAAAACGCCTTACTATACTATGTCGTTTTTAGCTAAAACGCCTTACTATACTATGTCGTTTTTAGCTAAAAACGCCTTACTATACTATGTCGTTTTTAGCTAAAACGCCTTACTATACTATGTCGTTTTTAGCTAAAACGCCTTACTATACTATGTCGTTTTTTCGCTAAAACGCCTTACTATACTATGTCGTTTTTAGCTAAAACGCCTTACTATACTATGTCGTTTTTAGCTAAAACGCCTTACTATACTATGTCGTTTTTAGCTAAAACGCCTTACTATACTATGTCGTTTTTAGCTAAAACGCCTTACTATACTATGTCGTTTTTAGCTAAAACGCCTTACTATACTATGTCGTTTTTTTAGCTAAAACGCCTTACTATACTATGTCGTTTTTAGCTAAAACGCCTTACTATACTATGTCGTTTTTAGCTAAAACGCCTTACTATACTATGTCGTTTTTTTAGCTAAAACGCCTTACTATACTATGTCGTTTTTTTTAGCTAAAACGCCTTACTATACTATGTCGTTTTTTAGCTAAAACGCCTTACTATACTATGTCGTTTTTAGCTAAAACGCCTTACTATACTATGTCGTTTTTAGCTAAAACGCCTTACTATACTATGTCGTTTTTTAGCTAAAACGCCTTACTATACTATGTCGTTTTTAGCTAAAACGCCTTACTATACTATGTCGTTTTTAGCTAAAACGCCTTACTATACTATGTCGTTTTTAGCTAAAACGCCTTACTATACTATGTCGTTTTTTTTAGCTAAAACGCCTTACTATACTATGTCTAAAACGCCTTTTTTGTCGCTAAAACGCCTTACTATACTATGTCGTTTTTAGCTAAAACGCCTTACTATACTATGTCGTTTTTAGCTAAAACGCCTTACTATACTATGTCGTTTTTAGCTAAAACGCCTTACTATACTATGTCGTTTTTAGCTAAAACGCCTTACTATACTATGTCGTTTTTAGCTAAAACGCCTTACTATACTATGTCGTTTTTAGCTAAAACGCCTTACTATACTATGTCGTTTTTAGCTAAAAACGCCTTACTATACTATGTCGTTTTTAGCTAAAACGCCTTACTATACTATGTCGTTTTTAGCTAAAACGCCTTACTATACTATGTCGTTTTTAGCTAAAACGCCTTACTATACTATGTCGTTTTTTAGCTAAAACGCCTTACTATACTATGTCGTTTTTAGCTAGCTTACTAAAACGCCTTACTATACTATGTCGTTTTTAGCTAAAACGCCTTACTATACTATGTCGTTTTTTTTTAGCTAAAACGCCTTACTATACTATGTCGTTTTTAGCTAAAACGCCTTACTATACTATGTCGTTTTTAGCTAAAACGCCTTACTATACTATGTCGTTTTTAGCTAAAACGCCTTACTATACTATGTCGTTTTTAGCTAAAACGCCTTACTATACTATGTCGTTTTTAGCTAAAACGCCTTACTATACTATGTCGTTTTTAGCTAAAAACGCCTTACTATACTATGTCGTTTTTAGCTAAAACGCCTTACTATACTATGTCGTTTTTTTAAAACGCCTTACTAAAGCTAAAACGCCTTACTATACTATGTCGTTTTTAGCTAAAACGCCTTACTATACTATGTCGTTTTTAGCTAAAACGCCTTACTATACTATGTCGTTTTTAGCTAAAAACGCCTTACTATACTATGTCGTTTTTAGCTAAAACGCCTTACTATACTATGTCGTTTTTAGCTAAAACGCCTTACTATACTATGTCGTTTTTAGCTAAAACGCCTTACTATACTATGTCGTTTTTAGCTAAAACGCCTTACTATACTATGTCGTTTTTAGCTAAAACGCCTTACTATACTATGTCGTTTTTAGCTAAAACGCCTTACTATACTATGTCGTTTTTTTAGCTAAAACGCCTTACTATACTATGTCGTTTTTAGCTAAAACGCCTTACTATACTATGTCGTTTTTAGCTAAAACGCCTTACTATACTATGTCGTTTTTAGCTAAAAACGCCTTACTATACTATGTCGTTTTTAGCTAAAACGCCTTACTATACTATGTCGTTTTTTTAGCTAAAACGCCTTACTATACTATGTCGTTTTTAGCTAAAACGCCTTACTATACTATGTCGCCTTACTTTATGTCGTTTTTTTAAAACGCCTTACTATACTATGTCGTTTTTAGCTAAAACGCCTTACTATACTATGTCGTTTTTAGCTAAAACGCCTTACTATACTATGTCGTTTTTAGCTAAAACGCCTTACTATACTATGTCGTTTTTAGCTAAAACGCCTTACTATACTATGTCGTTTTTAGCTAAAACGCCTTACTATACTATGTCGTTTTTAGCTAAAAACGCCTTACTATACTATGTCGTTTTTAGCTAAAACGCCTTACTATACTATGTCGTTTTTAGCTAAAACGCCTTACTATACTATGTCGTTTTTAGCTAAAACGCCTTACTATACTATGTCGTTTTTAGCTAAAACGCCTTACTATACTATGTCGTTTTTAGCTAAAACGCCTTACTATACTATGTCGTTTTTAGCTAAAACGCCTTACTATACTATGTCGTTTTTTTAGCTAAAAACGCCTTACTATACTATGTCGTTTTTAGCTAAAACGCCTTACTATACTATGTCGTTTTTAGCTAAAACGCCTTACTATACTATGTCGTTTTTAGCTAAAACGCCTTACTATACTATGTCGTTTTTAGCTAAAACGCCTTACTATACTATGTCGTTTTTAGCTACGCCTTAAACGCCTTACTATACTATGTCGTTTTTAGCTAAAACGCCTTACTATACTATGTCGTTTTTAGCTAAAACGCCTTACTATACTATGTCGTTTTTAGCTAAAACGCCTTACTATACTATGTCGTTTTTAGCTTAAAACGCCTTACTATACTATGTCGTTTTTAGCTAAAACGCCTTACTATACTATGTCGTTTTTAGCTAAAACGCCTTACTATACTATGTCGTTTTTAGCTAAAACGCCTTACTATACTATGTCGTTTTTTAGCTAAAACGCCTTACTATACTATGTCGTTTTTAGCTAAAACGCCTTACTATACTATGTCGTTTTTAGCTAAAACGCCTTACTATACTATGTCGTTTTTAGCTAAAAACGCCTTACTATACTATGTCGTTTTTAGCTAAAACGCCTTACTATACTATGTCGTTTTTAGCTAAAACGCCTTACTATACTATGTCGTTTTTAGCTAAAACGCCTTACTATACTATGTCGTTTTTTTAAAACGCCTTACTATACTATGTCGTTTTTAGCTAAAACGCCTTACTATACTATGTCGTTTTTTTACGCTAAAACGCCTTACTATACTATGTCGTTTTTTAGCTAAAACGCCTTACTATACTATGTCGTTTTTAGCTAAAACGCCTTACTATACTATGTCGTTTTTAGCTAAAACGCCTTACTATACTATGTCGTTTTTAGCTAAAACGCCTTACTATACTATGTCGTTTTTAGCTAAAACGCCTTACTATACTATGTCGTTTTTAGCTAAAACGCCTTACTATACTATGTCGTTTTTAGCTAAAACGCCTTACTATACTATGTCGTTTTTAGCTTCGTTTTTAAACGCCTTACTATACTATGTCGTTTTTAGCTAAAACGCCTTACTATACTATGTCGTTTTTAGCTAAAACGCCTTACTATACTATGTCGTTTTTAGCTAAAACGCCTTACTATACTATGTCGTTTTTAGCTAAAACGCCTTACTATACTATGTCGTTTTTAGCTAAAACGCCTTACTATACTATGTCGTTTTTAGCTAAAACGCCTTACTATACTATGTCGTTTTTAGCTAAAACGCCTTACTATACTATGTCGTTTTTTAGCTAAAAGCTTAAAACGCCTTACTATACTATGTCGTTTTTAGCTAAAACGCCTTACTATACTATGTCGTTTTTAGCTAAAACGCCTTACTATACTATGTCGTTTTTAGCTAAAACGCCTTACTATACTATGTCGTTTTTAGCTAAAACGCCTTACTATACTATGTCGTTTTTAGCTAAAACGCCTTACTATACTATGTCGTCGTTTTAAAACGCCTTAGCTAAAACGCCTTACTATACTATGTCGTTTTTAGCTAAAACGCCTTACTATACTATGTCGTTTTTAGCTAAAAACGCCTTACTATACTATGTCGTTTTTAGCTAAAACGCCTTACTATACTATGTCGTTTTTAGCTAAAACGCCTTACTATACTATGTCGTTTTTAGCTAAAACGCCTTACTATACTATGTCGTTTTTAGCTAAAACGCCTTACTATACTATGTCGTTTTTAGCTAAAACGCCTTACTATACTATGTCGTTTTTAGCTAAAACGCCTTACTATACTATGTCGTTTTTAGCTAAAACGCCTTACTATACTATGTCGTTTTTAGCTAAAACGCCTTACTATACTATGTCGTTTTTAGCTAAAAACGCCTTACTATACTATGTCGTTTTTTAGCTAAAACGCCTTACTATACTATGTCGTTTTTTTAGCTAAAACGCCTTACTATACTATGTCGTTTTTATGTCGCCTTACTATACTATGTCGTTTTTAGCTAAAACGCCTTACTATACTATGTCGTTTTTTTCGCTAAAACGCCTTACTATACTATGTCGTTTTTTAGCTAAAACGCCTTACTATACTATGTCGTTTTTTAGCTAAAACGCCTTACTATACTATGTCGTTTTTAGCTAAAACGCCTTACTATACTATGTCGTTTTTAGCTAAAACGCCTTACTATACTATGTCGTTTTTAGCTAAAACGCCTTACTATACTATGTCGTTTTTAGCTAAAACGCCTTACTATACTATGTCGTTTTTAAAACGCCTTACTATACTATGTCGTTTTTAGCTAAAACGCCTTACTATACTATGTCGTTTTTAGCTAAAACGCCTTACTATACTATGTCGTTTTTAGCTAAAACGCCTTACTATACTATGTCGTTTTTAGCTAAAACGCCTTACTATACTATGTCGTTTTTAGCTAAAACGCCTTACTATACTATGTCGTTTTTAGCTAAAACGCCTTACTATACTATGTCGTTTTTAGCTAAAACGCCTTACTATACTATGTCGTTTTTAGCTAAAACGCCTTACTATACTATGTCGTTTTTTAAAAGCTAAAACGCCTTACTATACTATGTCGTTTTTAGCTAAAACGCCTTACTATACTATGTCGTTTTTAGCTAAAACGCCTTACTATACTATGTCGTTTTTAGCTAAAACGCCTTACTATACTATGTCGTTTTTAGCTAAAACGCCTTACTATACTATGTCGTTTTTAGCTAAAACGCCTTACTATACTATGTCGTTTTTATGTCTAAAACGCCTTACTATACTATGTCGTTTTTAGCTAAAACGCCTTACTATACTATGTCGTTTTTAGCTAAAAACGCCTTACTATACTATGTCGTTTTTAGCTAAAACGCCTTACTATACTATGTCGTTTTTAGCTAAAACGCCTTACTATACTATGTCGTTTTTAGCTAAAACGCCTTACTATACTATGTCGTTTTTAGCTAAAACGCCTTACTATACTATGTCGTTTTTAGCTAAAACGCCTTACTATACTATGTCGTTTTTAGCTAAAACGCCTTACTATACTATGTCGTTTTTAGCTAAAACGCCTTACTAAAACGCCTTACTATACTATGTCGTTTTTAGCTAAAACGCCTTACTATACTATGTCGTTTTTAGCTAAAACGCCTTACTATACTATGTCGTTTTTTAAAACGCCTTTACTATGTCGTTTTTAGCTAAAAACGCCTTACTATACTATGTCGTTTTTAGCTAAAACGCCTTACTATACTATGTCGTTTTTAGCTAAAACGCCTTACTATACTATGTCGTTTTTAGCTAAAACGCCTTACTATACTATGTCGTTTTTAGCTAAAACGCCTTACTATACTATGTCGTTTTTTTAAAAAGCTAAAACGCCTTACTATACTATGTCGTTTTTATACTATGCTAAAACGCCTTACTATACTATGTCGTTTTTTTAGCTAAAAACGCCTTACTATACTATGTCGTTTTTAGCTAAAACGCCTTACTATACTATGTCGTTTTTAGCTAAAACGCCTTACTATACTATGTCGTTTTTAGCTAAAACGCCTTACTATACTATGTCGTTTTTAGCTAAAACGCCTTACTATACTATGTCGCCTTACTTTTATGTCGTTTTTAGCTAAAACGCCTTACTATACTATGTCGTTTTTAGCTAAAACGCCTTACTATACTATGTCGTTTTTAGCTAAAAACGCCTTACTATACTATGTCGTTTTTAGCTAAAACGCCTTACTATACTATGTCGTTTTTAGCTAAAACGCCTTACTATACTATGTCGTTTTTAGCTAAAACGCCTTACTATACTATGTCGTTTTTAGCTAAAACGCCTTACTATACTATGTCGTTTTTAGCTAAAACGCCTTACTATACTATGTCGTTTTTAGCTAAAACGCCTTACTATACTATGTCGTTTTTTAGCTAAAACGCCTTACTATACTATGTCGTTTTTTAAAACGCCTTACTATACTATGTCGTTTTTAGCTAAAACGCCTTACTATACTATGTCGTTTTTAGCTAAAACGCCTTACTATACTATGTCGTTTTTTTTACTATACTATGTCGTTTTTAGCTAAACGCCTTACTATACTATGTCGTTTTTCGCTAAAACGCCTTACTATACTATGTCGTTTTTTTAAAACGCCTTTATGTCGCTAAAACGCCTTACTATACTATGTCGTTTTTAGCTAAAACGCCTTACTATACTATGTCGTTTTTATGTCGTTTTTAGCTAAAACGCCTTACTATACTATGTCGTTTTTAGCTAAAACGCCTTACTATACTATGTCGTTTTTTAGCTAAAACGCCTTACTATACTATGTCGTTTTTCGCTAAAACGCCTTACTATACTATGTCGTTTTTAGCTAAAACGCCTTACTATACTATGTCGTTTTTAGCTAAAACGCCTTACTATACTATGTCGTTTTTAGCTAAAACGCCTTACTATACTATGTCGTTTTTTTTAAAACGCCTTACTATACTATGTCGTTTTTAGCTAAAACGCCTTACTATACTATGTCGTTTTTAGCTAAAACGCCTTACTATACTATGTCGTTTTTAGCTAAAACGCCTTACTATACTATGTCGTTTTTAGCTAAAACGCCTTACTATACTATGTCGTTTTTTAGCTAAAACGCCTTACTATACTATGTCGTTTTTAGCTAAAACGCCTTACTATACTATGTCGTTTTTAGCTAAAACGCCTTACTATACTATGTCGTTTTTTAAAACGCCTTACTATACTATGTCGTTTTTAGCTAAAACGCCTTACTATACTATGTCGTTTTTAGCTAAAACGCCTTACTATACTATGTCGTTTTTAGCTAAAACGCCTTACTATACTATGTCGTTTTTTTAGCTAAAACGCCTTACTATACTATGTCGTTTTTAGCTAAAACGCCTTACTATACTATGTCGTTTTTTTTCGCTATGTCGTTTTTAAAACGCCTTACTATACTATGTCGTTTTTAGCTAAAACGCCTTACTATACTATGTCGTTTTTAGCTAAAACGCCTTACTATACTATGTCGTTTTTAGCTAAAACGCCTTACTATACTATGTCGTTTTTAGCGCTAAAACGCCTTACTATACTATGTCGTTTTTAGCTAAAACGCCTTACTATACTATGTCGTTTTTAGCTAAAACGCCTTACTATACTATGTCGTTTTTAGCTAAAACGCCTTACTATACTATGTCGTTTTTTAAAACGCCTTACTATACTATGTCTAAAACGCCTTACTATACTATGTCGTTTTTAGCTAAAACGCCTTACTATACTATGTCGTTTTTAGCTAAAACGCCTTACTATACTATGTCGTTTTTTAAAACGCCTTAAAACGCCTTACTATACTATGTCGTTTTTAGCTAAAACGCCTTACTATACTATGTCGTTTTTAGCTAAAACGCCTTACTATACTATGTCGTTTTTTTTTATACTATGTCGCTAAAACGCCTTACTATACTATGTCGTTTTTAGCTAAAACGCCTTACTATACTATGTCGTTTTTAGCTAAAACGCCTTACTATACTATGTCGTTTTTAGCTAAAACGCCTTACTATACTATGTCGTTTTTAGCTAAAACGCCTTACTATACTATGTCGTTTTTAGCTAAAACGCCTTACTATACTATGTCGTTTTTAGCTAAAAACGCCTTACTATACTATGTCGTTTTTTAAAACGCCTTACTATACTATGTCGTTTTTAGCTAAAACGCCTTACTATACTATGTCGTTTTTTAGCTAAAACGCCTTACTATACTATGTCGTTTTTAGCTAAAACGCCTTACTATACTATGTCGTTTTTTTAAAACGCTTAAAACGCCTTACTATACTATGTCGTTTTTAGCTAAAACGCCTTACTATACTATGTCGTTTTTAGCTAAAACGCCTTACTATACTATGTCGTTTTTAGCTAAAACGCCTTACTATACTATGTCGTTTTTCGCTAAAACGCCTTACTATACTATGTCGTTTTTAGCTAAAACGCCTTACTATACTATGTCGTTTTTAGCTAAAACGCCTTACTATACTATGTCGTTTTTAGCTAAAACGCCTTACTATACTATGTCGTTTTTCGCTAAAACGCCTTACTATACTATGTCGTTTTTAGCTAAAACGCCTTACTATACTATGTCGTTTTTCGCTAAAACGCCTTACTATACTATGTCGTTTTTAGCTAAAACGCCTTACTATACTATGTCGTTTTTAGCTAAAACGCCTTACTATACTATGTCGTTTTTGGCTAAAACGCCTTACTATACTATGTCGTTTTTAGCTAAAACGCCTTACTATACTATGTCGTTTTTCGCTAAAACGCCTTACTATACTATGTCGTTTTTAGCTAAAACGCCTTACTATACTATGTCGTTTTTAGCTAAAACGCCTTACTATACTATGTCGTTTTTAGCTAAAACGCCTTACTATACTATGTCGTTTTTAGCTAAAACGCCTTACTATACTATGTCGTTTTTAGCTAAAACGCCTTACTATACTATGTCGTTTTTAGCTAAAACGCCTTACTATACTATGTCGTTTTTAGCTAAAACGCCTTACTATACTATGTCGTTTTTAGCTAAAACGCCTTACTATACTATGTCGTTTTTAGCTAAAACGCCTTACTATACTATGTCGTTTTTAGCTAAAACGCCTTACTATACTATGTCGTTTTTAGCTAAAACGCCTTACTATAGCTAAAACGCCTTACTATACTATGTCGCTAAAACGCCTTACTATACTATGTCGTCGCTAAAACGCCTTTATACTATGTCGTTTTTCGCTAAAACGCCTTACTATACTATGTCGTTTTTAGCTAAAACGCCTTACTATACTATGTCGTTTTTTAAAACGCCTTACTATAATGTCGCCTTACTATACTATGTCGTTTTTATACTATGTCGTTTTTAGCTAAAACGCCTTACTATACTATGTCGTTTTTAGCTAAAACGCCTTACTATACTATGTCGTTTTTTCGCTAAAACGCCTTACTATACTATGTCGTTTTTAGCTAAAACGCCTTACTATACTATGTCGTTTTTAGCTAAAACGCCTTACTATACTATGTCGTTTTTAGCTAAAAACGCCTTACTATACTATGTCGTTTTTAGCTAAAACGCCTTACTATACTATGTCGTTTTTAGCTAAAACGCCTTACTATACTATGTCGTTTTTCGCTAAAACGCCTTACTATACTATGTCGTTTTTAGCTAAAACGCCTTACTATACTATGTCGTTTTTAGCTAAAACGCCTTACTATACTATGTCGTTTTTCGCTAAAACGCCTTACTATACTATGTCGTTTTTTAGCTAAAACGCCTTACTATACTATGTCGTTTTTAGCTAAAACGCCTTACTATACTATGTCGTTTTTAGCTAAAACGCCTTACTATACTATGTCGTTTTTAGCTAAAACGCCTTACTATACTATGTCGTTTTTAGCTAAAACGCCTTACTATACTATGTCGTTTTTAGCTAAAACGCCTTACTAAATGTCGCCTTACTATACTATGTCGTTTTTAGCTAAAACGCCTTACTATACGCCTTACTATACTATGTCGTTTTTTAGCTAAAACGCCTTACTATACTATGTCGTTTTTCGCTAAAACGCCTTAAACGCCTTACTATACTATGTCGTTTTTCGCTAAAACGCCTTACTATACTATGTCGTTTTTAGCTAAAACGCCTTACTATACTATGTCGTTTTTAGCTAAAACGCCTTACTATACTATGTCGTTTTTAGCTAAAACGCCTTACTATACTATGTCGTTTTTAGCTAAAACGCCTTACTATACTATGTCGTTTTTCGCTAAAACGCCTTACTATACTATGTCGTTTTTAGCTAAAACGCCTTACTATACTATGTCGTTTTTAGCTAAAACGCCTTACTATACTATGTCGTTTTTTTAGCTAAAACGCCTTACTATACTATGTCGTTTTTAGCTAAAACGCCTTACTATACTATGTCGTTTTTAGCTAAAACGCCTTACTATACTATGTCGTTTTTAGCTAAAACGCCTTACTATACTATGTCGTTTTTCGCTAAAACGCCTTACTATACTATGTCGTTTTTAGCTAAAACGCCTTACTATACTATGTCGTTTTTAGCTAAAACGCCTTACTATACTATGTCGTTTTTAGCTAAAACGCCTTACTATACTATGTCGTTTTTTTTCGCTAAAACGCCTTACTATACTATGTCGTTTTTAGCTAAAACGCCTTACTATACTATGTCGTTTTTAGCTAAAACGCCTTACTATACTATGTCGTTTTTAGCTAAAACGCCTTACTATACTATGTCGTTTTTAGCTAAAACGCCTTACTATACTATGTCGTTTTTAGCTAAAACGCCTTACTATACTATGTCGTTTTTAGCTAAAACGCCTTACTATACTATGTCGTTTTTCGCTAAAACGCCTTACTATACTATGTCGTTTTTAGCTAAAACGCCTTACTATACTATGTCGTTTTTAGCTAAAAACGCCTTACTATACTATGTCGTTTTTAGCTAAAACGCCTTACTATACTATGTCGTTTTTTTAAAACGCCTTACTATACTATGCTAAAACGCCTTACTATACTATGTCGTTTTTAGCTAAAACGCCTTACTATACTATGTCGTTTTTATGTCTAAAACGCCTTACTATACTATGTCGTTTTTAGCTAAAACGCCTTACTATACTATGTCGTTTTTAGCTAAAACGCCTTACTATACTATGTCGTTTTTAGCTAAAAACGCCTTACTATACTATGTCGTTTTTTAAAACGCCTTACTATACTATGTCGTTTTTTAGCTAAAACGCCTTACTATACTATGTCGTTTTTAGCTAAAACGCCTTACTATACTATGTCGTTTTTAGCTAAAACGCCTTACTATACTATGTCGTTTTTACGCTAAAACGCCTTACTATACTATGTCGTTTTTAGCTAAAACGCCTTACTATACTATGTCGTTTTTTAGCTAAAACGCCTTACTATACTATGTCGTTTTTAGCTAAAACGCCTTACTATACTATGTCGTTTTTTCGCTAAAACGCCTTACTATACTATGTCGTTTTTCGCTAAAACGCCTTACTATACTATGTCGTTTTTAGCTAAAAACGCCTTACTATACTATGTCGTTTTTCGCTAAAACGCCTTACTATACTATGTCGTTTTTAGCTAAAACGCCTTACTATACTATGTCGTTTTTCGCTAAAACGCCTTACTATACTATGTCGTTTTTTCGCTAAAACGCCTTACTATACTATGTCGTTTTTCGCTAAAAAAACGCCTTACTATACTATGTCGTTTTTAGCTAAAACGCCTTACTATACTATGTCGTTTTTCGCTAAAACGCCTTACTATACTATGTCGTTTTTCGCTAAAACGCCTTACTATACTATGTCGTTTTTCGCTAAAACGCCTTACTATACTATGTCGTTTTTAGCTAAAACGCCTTACTATACTATGTCGTTTTTTTCGCTAAAACGCCTTACTATACTATGTCGTTTTTCGCTAAAACGCCTTACTATACTATGTCGTTTTTTAGCTAAAACGCCTTACTATACTATGTCGTTTTTAGCTAAAACGCCTTACTATACTATGTCGTTTTTCGCTAAAACGCCTTACTATACTATGTCGTTTTTAGCTAAAACGCCTTACTATACTATGTCGTTTTTCGCTAAAACGCCTTACTATACTATGTCGTTTTTCGCTAAAACGCCTTACTATACTATGTCGTTTTTTTTACTATACTATGTCGCTAAAACGCCTTACTATACTATGTCGTTTTTAGCTAAAAACGCCTTACTATACTATGTCGTTTTTAGCTAAAACGCCTTACTATACTATGTCGTTTTTAGCTAAAACGCCTTACTATACTATGTCGTTTTTAGCTAAAACGCCTTACTATACTATGTCGTTTTTAGCTAAAACGCCTTACTATACTATGTCGTTTTTAGCTAAAACGCCTTACTATACTATGTCGTTTTTCGCTAAAACGCCTTACTATACTATGTCGTTTTTCGCTAAAACGCCTTACTATACTATGTCGTTTTTAGCTAAAACGCCTTACTATACTATGTCGTTTTTCGCTAAAACGCCTTACTATACTATGTCGTTTTTTAGCTAAAACGCCTTACTATTTTTCGCTAAAACGCCTTACTATACTATGTCGTTTTTCGCTAAAACGCCTTACTATACTATGTCGTTTTTCGCTAAAACGCCTTACTATACTATGTCGTTTTTAGCTAAAACGCCTTACTATACTATGTCGTTTTTCGCTAAAACGCCTTACTATACTATGTCGTTTTTAGCTAAAACGCCTTACTATACTATGTCGTTTTTAGCTAAAACGCCTTACTATACTATGTCGTTTTTCGCTAAAACGCCTTACTATACTATGTCGTTTTTCGCTAAAACGCCTTACTATACTATGTCGTTTTTAGCTAAAACGCCTTACTATACTATGTCGTTTTTCGCTAAAACGCCTTACTATACTATGTCGTTTTTTAAAACGCCTTACTATAAAACGCCTTACTATACTATGTCGTTTTTTCGCTAAAACGCCTTACTATACTATGTCGTTTTTCGCTAAAACGCCTTACTATACTATGTCGTTTTTAGCTAAAACGCCTTACTATACTATGTCGTTTTCGCTAAAACGCCTTACTATACTATGTCGTTTTTTCGCTAAAACGCCTTACTATACTATGTCGTTTTTAGCTAAAACGCCTTACTATACTATGTCGTTTTTCGCTAAAACGCCTTACTATACTATGTCGTTTTTAGCTAAAACGCCTTACTATACTATGTCGTTTTTAGCTAAAACGCCTTACTATACTATGTCGTTTTTCGCTAAAACGCCTTACTATACTATGTCGTTTTTCGCTAAAACGCCTTACTATACTATGTCGTTTTTTTTCGCTAAAAACGCCTTACTATACTATGTCGTTTTTCGCTAAAACGCCTTACTATACTATGTCGTTTTTTTCGCTAAAACGCCTTACTATACTATGTCGTTTTTCGCTAAAACGCCTTACTATACTATGTCGTTTTTTTTCGCTAAAACGCCTTACTATACTATGTCGTTTTTCGCTAAAACGCCTTACTATACTATGTCGTTTTTTTTTCGCTAAAACGCCTTACTATACTATGTCGTTTTTCGCTAAAACGCCTTACTATACTATGTCGTTTTTCGCTAAAACGCCTTACTATACTATGTCGTTTTTTTCGCTAAAACGCCTTACTATACTATGTCGTTTTTCGCTAAAACGCCTTACTATACTATGTCGTTTTTTCGCTAAAACGCCTTACTATACTATGTCGTTTTTCGCTAAAACGCCTTACTATACTATGTCGTTTTTTCGCTAAAACGCCTTACTATACTATGTCGTTTTTAGCTAAAACGCCTTACTATACTATGTCGTTTTTCGCTAAAACGCCTTACTATACTATGTCGTTTTTTCGCTAAAACGCCTTACTATACTATGTCGTTTTTTCGCTAAAACGCCTTACTATACTATGTCGTTTTTAGCTAAAACGCCTTACTATACTATGTCTAAAACGCCTTACTATACTATGTCGTTTTTTCGCTAAAACGCCTTACTATACTATGTCGTTTTTCGCTAAAACGCCTTACTATACTATGTCGTTTTTAGCTAAAACGCCTTACTATACTATGTCGTTTTTTTTTACTATAATGTCGCCTTACTATACTATGTCGTTTTTAGCTAAAACGCCTTACTATACTATGTCGTTTTTCGCTAAAACGCCTTACTATACTATGTCGTTTTTTTAGCTAAAACGCCTTACTATACTATGTCGTTTTTCGCTAAAACGCCTTACTATACTATGTCGTTTTTCGCTAAAACGCCTTACTATACTATGTCGTTTTTGCTAAAACGCCTTACTATACTATGTCGTTTTTCGCTAAAACGCCTTACTATACTATGTCGTTTTTCGCTAAAACGCCTTACTATACTATGTCGTTTTTAGCTAAAACGCCTTACTATACTATGTCGTTTTTTTCGCTAAAACGCCTTACTATACTATGTCGTTTTTTCGCTAAAACGCCTTACTATACTATGTCGTTTTTCGCTAAAACGCCTTACTATACTATGTCGTTTTTTCGCTAAAAACGCCTTACTATACTATGTCGTTTTTTCGCTAAAACGCCTTACTATACTATGTCGTTTTTCGCTAAAACGCCTTACTATACTATGTCGTTTTTCGCTAAAACGCCTTACTATACTATGTCGTTTTTCGCTAAAACGCCTTACTATACTATGTCGTTTTTCGCTAAAACGCCTTACTATACTATGTCGTTTTTAGCTAAAACGCCTTACTATACTATGTCGTTTTTTTCGCTAAAACGCCTTACTATACTATGTCGTTTTTTAAAAACGCCTTACTATTCGCTAAAACGCCTTACTATACTATGTCGTTTTTAGCTAAAACGCCTTACTATACTATGTCGTTTTTCGCTAAAACGCCTTACTATACTATGTCGTTTTTAGCTAAAACGCCTTACTATACTATGTCGTTTTTCGCTAAAACGCCTTACTATACTATGTCGTTTTTAGCTAAAACGCCTTACTATACTATGTCGTTTTTTCGCTAAAACGCCTTACTATACTATGTCGTTTTTTTTCGCTAAAACGCCTTACTATACTATGTCGTTTTTCGCTAAAACGCCTTACTATACTATGTCGTTTTTCGCTAAAACGCCTTACTATACTATGTCGTTTTTTTCGCTAAAACGCCTTACTATACTATGTCGTTTTTCGCTAAAACGCCTTACTATACTATGTCGTTTTTCGCTAAAACGCCTTACTATACTATGTCGTTTTTCGCTAAAACGCCTTACTATACTATGTCGTTTTATCGCTAAAACGCCTTACTATACTATGTCGTTTTTCGCTAAAACGCCTTACTATACTATGTCGTTTTTTGCTAAAACGCCTTACTATACTATGTCGTTTTTCGCTAAAACGCCTTACTATACTATGTCGTTTTTCGCTAAAACGCCTTACTATACTATGTCGTTTTTCGCTAAAACGCCTTACTATACTATGTCGTTTTTCGCTAAAACGCCTTACTATACTATGTCGTTTTTTTCGCTAAAACGCCTTACTATACTATGTCGTTTTTCGCTAAAACGCCTTACTATACTATGTCGTTTTTCGCTAAAACGCCTTACTATACTATGTCGTTTTTCGCTAAAACGCCTTACTATACTATGTCGTTTTTTCGCTAAAACGCCTTACTATACTATGTCGTTTTTCGCTAAAACGCTAAAACGCCTTACTATACTATGTCGTTTTTTCGCTAGCTAAAACGCCTTACTATACTATGTCGTTTTTTAGCTAAAACGCCTTACTATACTATGTCGTTTTTCGCTAAAACGCCTTACTATACTATGTCGTTTTTTCGCTAAAACGCCTTACTATACTATGTCGTTTTTCGCTAAAACGCCTTACTATACTATGTCGTTTTTTTTTCGCTAAAACGCCTTACTATACTATGTCGTTTTTTCGCTAAAACGCCTTACTATACTATGTCGTTTTTCGCTAAAACGCCTTACTATACTATGTCGTTTTTTCGCTAAAACGCCTTACTATACTATGTCGTTTTTTCGCTAAAACGCCTTACTATACTATGTCGTTTTTCGCTAAAACGCCTTACTATACTATGTCGTTTTTTCGCTAAAACGCCTTACTATACTATGTCGTTTTTCGCTAAAACGCCTTACTATACTATGTCGTTTTTCGCTAAAACGCCTTACTATACTATGTCGTTTTTCGCTAAAACGCCTTACTATACTATGTCGTTTTTCGCTAAAACGCCTTACTATACTATGTCGTTTTTCGCTAAAACGCCTTACTATACTATGTCGTTTTTCGCTAAAACGCCTTACTATACTATGTCGTTTTTCGCGCTAAAACGCCTTACTATACTATGTCGTTTTTCGCTAAAACGCCTTACTATACTATGTCGCTAAAACGCCGCTAAAACGCCTTACTATACTATGTCGTTTTTTCGCTAAAACGCCTTACTATACTATGTCGTTTTTCGCTAAAACGCCTTACTATACTATGTCGTTTTTTCGCTAAAACGCCTTACTATACTATGTCGTTTTTTCGCTAAAACGCCTTACTATACTATGTCGTTTTTCGCTAAAACGCCTTACTATACTATGTCGTTTTTTAGCTAAAACGCCTTACTATACTATGTCGTTTTTTCGCTAAAACGCCTTACTATACTATGTCGTTTTTCGCTAAAACGCCTTACTATACTATGTCGTTTTTCGCTAAAACGCCTTACTATACTATGTCGTTTTTCGCTAAAACGCCTTACTATACTATGTCGTTTTTAGCTAAAACGCCTTACTATACTATGTCGTTTTTCGCTAAAACGCCTTACTATACTATGTCGTTTTTCGCTAAAACGCCTTACTATACTAACTATGTTGTTTTTTCGCTAAAAACGCCTTACTATACTATGTCGTTTTTTTTCGCTAAAAACGCCTTACTATACTATATCGCTTTTTTCAGCTAAAACGCCTTACTATACTATGTCGCTTTTTCGCTAAAAACGCCTTACTATACTATGTCGCTTTTTTTTCGCTAAAAACGCCTTACTATACTATGTCGCTTTTTTCGCTAAAAACGCCTTACTATACTATGTCGCTTTTTTGGGCTAAAACGCCTTACTATACTATGTCGCTTTTTGGGCTAAAATGCCTTACTATACTATGTCGTTTTTGGGCTAAAAACGCCTTACTATACTATGTCGTTTTTTCGCTAAAAACGCCTTACTATACTATGTCGTTTTTTTCGCTAAAAACGCCTTACTATACTATGTCCTAAAAACGCCTTACTATACTATGTCGTTTTTCGCTAAAACGCCTTACTATACTATATCGTTTTTCAGCTAAAACGCCTTACTATACTATGTCGTTTTTTCGCTAAAAACGCCTTACTATACTATGTCGTTTTTTCGCTAAAAACGCCTTACTATACTATGTCGTTTTTTCGCTAAAAACGCCTTACTATACTATGTCGTTTTTTTGGCTAAAACGCCTTACTATACTATGTCGTTTTTTGGCTAAAACGCCTTACTATACTATGTCGTTTTTTTCGCTAAAAACGCCTTACTATACTATGTCGTTTTTTTGGGCTAAAAACGCCTTACTATACTATGTCGTTTTTTGGGCTAAAAAAGCCTTACTATACTATGTCGTTTTTTTTCGCTAAAAACGCCTTACTATACTATGTCTTTTTTTTCGCTAAAAACGCCTTACTATACTATGTCGTTTTTCGCTAAAAACGCCTTACTATACTATGTCGTTTTTTTCGCTAAAAACGCCTTACTATACTATGTCGTTTTTTCGCTAAAACGCCTTACTATACTATGTCGTTTTTTTGGGCTAAAACGCCTTACTATACTATGTCGTTTTTTTTAGCTAAAAACGCCTTACTATACTATGTCGTTTTTTTCGCTAAAAACGCCTTACTATACTATGTCGTTTTTTTCGCTAAAACGCCTTACTATACTATGTCATTTTTTTCGTCTTTTTTAGCTAAAACGCCTTACTATACTATGTCGCTTTTTTGGGCTAAAAACGCCTTACTATACTATGTCGCTTTTTTGGGCTAAAACGCCTTACTATACTATGTCGCTTTTTCATTTTTTAGCTAAAAACGCCTTACTATACTATGTCGTTTTTTTCGCTAAAAACGCCTTACTATACTATGTCGTTTTTTTCGCTAAAAAAGCCTTACTATACTATGTCGTTTTTTCGCAAAAAACGCCTTACTATACTATGTCGTTTTTTCGCTAAAAACGCCTTACTATACTATGTCGTTTTTTGGGCTAAAAACGCCTTACTATACTATGTCGTTTTTTTCGCTAAAAACGCCTTACTATACTATGTCGTTTTTTCGCTAAAAACGCCTTACTATACTATGTCGTTTTTTCGCTAAAAACGCCTTACTATACTATGTCGTTTTTTTTCGCAAAAAACGCCTTACTATACTATGTCGTTTTTTTCGCTAAAAACGCCTTACTATACTATGTCGTTTTTGGGCTAAAACGCCTTACTATACTATGTCGTTTTTTGGGCTAAAAACGCCTTACTATACTATGTCGTTTTTTCGGCTAAAAACGCCTTACTATACTATGTCGTTTTTTCGCTAAAAACGCCTTACTATACTATCGCTTTTCAAATCGTTTTTTCGCTAAAAACGCCTTACTATACTATGTCGTTTTTTCATCATTTTTTCGGCTAAAAACGCCTTACTATACTATGTCGTTTTTTCGGCTAAAAACGCCTTACTATACTATGTCGTTTTTTTTTTTCGCTAAAAACGCCTTACTATACTATGTCGTTTTTTCGCTAAAAACGCCTTACTATACTATGTCGTTTTTTCGCTAAAAACGCCTTACTATACTATGTCGTTTTTTCGGGCTAAAAACGCCTTACTATACTATGTCGTTTTTTTGGGCTAAAAACGCCTTACTATACTATGTCGTTTTTTTCGCTAAAAACGCCTTACTATACTATGTCGTTTTTTCGCTAAAAACGCCTTACTATACTATGTCGTTTTTTCGCTAAAAACGCCTTACTATACTATGTCGTTTTTCGCTAAAAACGCCTTACTATACTATGTCGTTTTTTTCGCTAAAAACGCCTTACTATACTATGTCGTTTTTTGGGCTAAAAACGCCTTACTATACTATGTCGTTTTTTCGCTAAAAACGCCTTACTATACTATGTCATTTTTGGGCTAAAACGCCTTACTATACTATGTCGTTTTTTGGGCTAAAACGCCTTACTATACTATGTCGTTTTTTTCGCTAAAAACGCCTTACTATACTATGTCTTTTTTTCGCTAAAAACGCCTTACTATACTATGTCGTTTTTTTCGCTAAAAACGCCTTACTATACTATGTCGTTTTTTCGCTAAAAACGCCTTACTATACTATGTCATTTTTTTGGCTAAAAACGCCTTACTATACTATGTCGTTTTTTTGGCTAAAACGCCTTACTATACTATGTCGTTTTTTTGGCTAAAAACGCCTTACTATACTATGTCGTTTTTTCGCTAAAAACGCCTTACTATACTATGTCGTTTTTTCGCTAAAAACGCCTTACTATACTATGTCGTTTTTTCGCTAAAAACGCCTTACTATACTATGTCGTTTTTTTGGGCTAAAACGCCTTACTATACTATGTCGTTTTTTGGGCTAAAAAAGCCTTACTATACTATGTCGTTTTTTTCGCTAAAAACGCCTTACTATACTATGTCTTTTTTTCGCTAAAAACGCCTTACTATACTATGTCGTTTTTTTCGCTAAAAATGCCTTACTATACTATGTCGTTTTTTTCGCTAAAAACGCCTTACTATACTATGTCGTTTTTTTCGCTAAAACGCCTTACTATACTATGTCGTTTTTTTTGGCTAAAACGCCTTACTATACTATGTCGTTTTTTGGGCTAAAACGCCTTACTATACTATGTCGTTTTTTTCGCTAAAAACGCCTTACTATACTATGTCGTTTTTTTCGCTAAAAACGCCTTACTATACTATGTCGTTTTTTTCGCTAAAAACGCCTTACTATACTATGTCGTTTTTTGGGCTAAAAAAGCCTTACTATACTATGTCGTTTTTTCGCTAAAAACGCCTTACTATACTATGTCGTTTTTTCGGCTAAAAACGCCTTACTATACTATGTCGTTTTTTCGGCTAAAAACGCCTTACTATACTATGTCGTTTTTTTTTTTTTTTGGCAAAAATGCCTTACTATACTATGTCTTTTTTTCGCTAAAAACGCCTTACTATACTATGTCTTTTTTTTTTTTTCGCTAAAAACGCCTTACTATACTATGTCGTTTTTTCGCTAAAAACGCCTTACTATACTATGTCGTTTTTTTTCGCTAAAAACGCCTTACTATACTATGTCGTTTTTTTCAGCTAAAAACGCCTTACTATACTATGTCGTTTTTTTTTTTTTAGCTAAAAACGCCTTACTATACTATGTCGTTTTTTTAGCTAAAAACGCCTTACTATACTATGTCGTTTTTTTTTCGCTAAAAACGCCTTACTATACTATGTCGTTTTTTCGGGCTAAAACGCCTTACTATACTATGTCGTTTTTTGGGCTAAAACGCCTTACTATACTATGTCGTTTTTGGGCTAAAACGCCTTACTATACTATGTCGTTTTTTCGGCTAAAAACGCCTTACTATACTATGTCGTTTTTTCGCTAAAAACGCCTTACTATACTATGTCGTTTTTTTCGCTAAAAACGCCTTACTATACTATGTCGTTTTTTCGCTAAAAACGCCTTACTATACTATGTCGTTTTTTCGCTAAAAACGCCTTACTATACTATGTCGTTTTTTCGGCTAAAAACGCCTTACTATACTATGTCATTTTTTTGGGCTAAAAACGCCTTACTATACTATGTCATTTTTTTCGCTAAAAACGCCTTACTATACTATGTCGTTTTTTGGGCTAAAAACGCCTTACTATACTATGTCGTTTTTTGGGCTAAAACGCCTTACTATACTATGTCGTTTTTTTCGGCTAAAACGCCTTACTATACTATGTCGTTTTTGGGCTAAAAACGCCTTACTATACTATGTCGTTTTTTCGCTAAAACGCCTTACTATACTATGTCGTTTTTTCGCTAAAAACGCCTTACTATACTATGTCGTTTTTTGGGCTAAAAACGCCTTACTATACTATGTCGTTTTTTGGCTAAAACGCCTTACTATACTATGTCGTTTTTTTGCTTTTTTAGCTAAAACGCCTTACTATACTATGTCGTTTTTTCTGCTAAAAATGCCTTACTATACTATGTGGTTTTTTCGGCTAAAAACGCCTTACTATACTATGACGTTTTTTTTGTCGTTTCTTTAGCTAAAACCGCCTTACTATACTATGTCGTTTTTTAGCTAAAAACGCCTTACTATACTATGTCATTTTTTTTAGCTAAAAACGCCTTACTATACTATGTCGTTTTTTTCGGCTAAAAACGCCTTACTATACTATGTCGTTTTTTGTTTTTTTTTAGCTAAAAATGCCTTACTATACTATGTCGTTTTTTTCGGCTAAAAACGCCTTACTATACTATGTCGTTTTTTAGCTAAAAACGCCTTACTATACTATGTCGTTTTTTTTTTTTAGCTAAAACGCCTTACTATACTATGTCGTTTTTTAGCTAAAAACGCCTTACTATACTATGTCGTTTTTCGCTAAAACGCCTTACTATACTATGACGCCTTTTTTGTCGCTTTTTTTAGCTAAAACCGCCTTACTATACTGTCATTTTTTCGCTCATTTTTTAGCTAAAAACGCCTTACTATACTATGTCGTTTTTTTCGTCATTTTTTTAGCTAAAAACGCCTTACTATACTATGTCGTTTTTTTCGGCTCAAAACGCCTTACTATGTCGTTTTTTCATCGTTTTTTTAGCTAAAAATGCCTTACTATACTATGTCGTTTTTTTCGTCGTTTCTTTAGCTAAAACCGCCTTACTATACTATGTCATTTTTTTCGTCATTTTTTTAGCTAAAAACGCCTTACTATACTATGTCGTTTTTTTCGTCGTTTTTTTAGCTAAAAACGCCTTACTATACTATGTCGTTTTTTGGGCTAAAACACCTTACTATACTATGTTGTTTTTTTCATCGTTTTTTTTAGCTAAAACCGCCTTACTATACTATGTCGTTTTTTTAATCTTTTTTTTAGCTAAAAACGCCTTAATATACTATGTCGTTTTTTTCGTCGTTTTTTTAGCTAAAAACGTCTGGCTATACTATGTCGTTTTTTTCGGCTAAAAACGCCTTACTATACTATGTCGTTTTTTTTAGCTAAAAATGCCTTACTATACTATGTCGTTTTTTTGGGCTAAAAATGCCTTACTATACTATGTCGTTTTTTTCGTCGTTTTTTTAGCTAAAAATGCCTTACTATACTATGTCGTTTTTTTCGTCATTTTTTTTAAGCTAAAAACGCCTTACTATACTATGTCGTTTTTTTCGGTCGTTTTTAGCTAAAAACGCCTTACTATACTATGTCGTTTTTTTCGTCTTTATTTTTTAGCTAAAAATGCCTTACTATACATGGTTGTTATTTTCGGTAAAAAATGCCTTAATATTACTTGGTCGTTTTTTTCGGCTAAAAACGCCTTACTATACATGGTCGTTTTTTTCGGCTAAAAATGCCTTGCTATACATGGTCGTTTTTTTCGGCTAAAACGCCTTACTATACATCGTCTTTTTCTTCGCTTCACTATTCGTGCTCTTGTTTTTCAAGAAATTGTGTTATATAGGGACAATGGAAGACATATACGACCCACCTGATAGTCGAATGGTTAGTGCGTCTGCGTCACAATGCGGTCAAATCTGCCTCCAGCCTTCCTGTGCCCTCTCAAAATGGTCCACTTCCCCGCACAACACTTTGCACTCACACCAAGGAACAATTCACAAAATACCTAACTATGCATGGTTGTCTTTTTTGGCTGTAAAAAACGCCTTACTATACATGGTTGTCTTTTTTTGTTGTTGTGAAACCGCCTTACTATGGATGATTGTTTTTTTCGGCTAAAAACGTCTTACTATGCATGTTCGTTTTTTTCGGTAAAAAACGCCTTAAATGGTTGTTTTTTTTCGGCTAAAAACGCCTTACTATACATGGTCGTTTGTTTCGGATAACAACGCCTTACTATACATGGTTGTTTTTTTCGGCTAAAAACGCCTTACTATACATGCTCGGTTTATTGGGCTAAAAACGCCTTACTATACATGGTTGGTTTTTTTTCTGTAAAAAACGCCTTCGTATACATGGTCGTTTTTTTCGGCTAAAAACGCCTTCACATACATGGTCGTTTTTTGAGCTAAAAACGCCTTACTATACACTGTTGGTTTTTTTCGGCTAAAAATGCCTCACTGTCGAATCTGTTGTAAGGCGTTTTACACCCGTCGACTCTATGAGTGTAAAATGTGAGAGTGTAGTCACCAGAGGAGAGTAAGAGAAAAGTGGACAAGAAAAGACGGAGCAAAGGCTGAGGTGACAGTGAGGCGAAAGAAATGCAGGGTAATACTATTGCTGGCTCGGATGCTGTGAGGGGGGCGCGGCGCAAAATGAGAGGATGGGCAAGAAAAGGGGAGAGAGGGCGCTAAGCCTTGCAACCTCAGGGGTTATTGGGTCGTGGACAGCCAATCTCTCTCGGCTTAATCAACAGCAGCAAAGGTGATTGCAACACCGTAGGGTTGCTGGGGAGGGGAGGTGAGAGGGGAGGCAAGCTGATAGAAATGAACGGGATGGTGTGGAAGGCACTGGCGATGGAGCTGGAAGATGGATAAAAGATTGGTCGGACAAAAAGGGAGAAAAGAGGAGGGGTTGAAAGAGAAAATGAACAAGCTGAGCAAGGAAGAAGGAAGGCAGGATGGAGGATGGACGAAATGAGGAAAATGGACATGTTTCCAGACCATGTGCTCAGCACAGGACCGCGCCGGGCCTCCGTGAGTTAGGGCAGGAAGCGCGGAAATGTACTGAGTCGATCAGTCGCATTGCTAAGTCATGGAGGAAACGCTGTACGAAGTTCGACTCGACTATATTTAATTAGGACTGATAAATTGCTAACATGCTAGTTGTTTGCATGCTAAAGCGGCGTTTGGGAGCAACCTGAGTAGAGAAAGCACGAAGACAGACTGATTTCGGTTTTATAAGTGCTACGGCTACTTCCAATGGGGATTGATCAAATACTAAAATGCTAACGGTATCCATGCTTACATGTCGCAAAAATGAGAACAATGAAACAACGAAAAACAGTGAGGTTTCATCGGTTTTAACGCATAGAAACACAAGCCGGCTGCCTTAAAGCTGAAGATAGCCACATATTTTGGTGGTTGGTCGTTTTATTTCATTTACAATGCGGTACTGTTAATAGCATAATAATCCGAATAACTTCTGCATTTTTAATCCTTCACGTCATCAGAAATCACAGTTTTCATGTATCACGTTTTGCCGTTTATTTCACCATACAGGAAGACATACTGAAAACTCCGTGACTCCATTTTTGCTTTCAACGATGCAGGGAAATGTCTGCAATGAAACAAATCAAAAGCAAATAAATAAACACAGACAGTGGGGGGGATTCTTAATTATAAAGCAATTCGACCCAGTGCACGTTTCAGGTTAACACACCGTCATTTTTTTCTTTTTTTTTTCGTTTGGCAGCAGATATTGCCCTCTAATGCAAACAGCAGGAAACCCCGTTCGACTGTTCGAATGGCTTTTTATGGCCACGATTGTGCGCTGGGGTTAAGCTGGACGTGTTGTCCCGCGGCTTATTTGACTCAATAGTCAACCCTGACTGTGCCTGGAATGAGCCATGCACAAAAACTGCTTTGATTAGTCTGGAAACCTTATATATATTATATTTTACGCCACCTCGGTTATACATGCACAATGAGAGTCAAAGGACCTTGAAGCAACATGATCAAACTTTCGGAAGCACAATCGTCTGTGAATTATGAGAAGAGAGAATTTTTGCTGTAAAGTGCAACTTTGGATGCATTTCGGGCAGAGATGGCAGATGGTTGAAGGCCAGTTAGTTACAAGAGGTGCCCATGTTGACAAGAGTCGAACAAACATGGAAGGTACCATATACTCATCTGCCCTTTAATGTGGTTCTTTTTCGCCTTTATCGAACCTGGCGCAATTAGATTTATTTTGTTTTTTAAAGAGAATCCATCGCCAAGATGTCACATTTTGGCATCAACCTGGGAAATGTACACGTCTTGTAAGCACTCATTTGTAAAACTCTAAATAATATAGCAAAATAACACCTAATGTACAAATGGAAAAAGGCACATTATAACGGCAACGTGGCCGGGTGGGGGGGGCAAATTGATATTAGTCGGTAACATTTTACACGTTCTTAATTCCAGTCTCGCGACAGAAGGGAATTTTTCTTAGAAAATTTCCCTTTTAAACATCATAATTCACGAGGAAGCAGCGAGGTAGGGGTAGCTGTGAGAGCCTTGAGCAGGTGACCTTGAAACAAAGTGATACCAATCATGGAAGTCATGGAAAAATCTGCAGACGATGCTAACTAGCGGTTCAAAGGTTCATAAATTGAACCAGAGACTTGAGACGAGGATCTTGTTCAGCTCATCATTGTGATGAACACTTTGGACGTTTGCACCACCCCTGTCTTGACACTGCAAAGAAACCATCACAACCTTTTGACTGCGGTCAGTCGGCAGAAAAACAAAAGGTAAGCGGTTGTTGTGAGGTGCAGAGATGATGGAATGCAAAAACAAAAATATAATAAAGTTACTTGAAAACTAGTACAATTGTCATTTTGAGGGGATGAAGCCGTTTCTGCGGAGCATCACTTGCCAGGTGCTCGTCCCAAAAATGTCACTATCATGAAAAAATGGATTTACTTCAGCTCCCTTGTATGCATTACACAAGTTTCACTTTATGAATAATATTCCTGAAATAAATCACCTTTTTTCACAGCATTCACATTTTCCAGACGAGCACCTGTACATGCAGACCTTGATCAGTTCAGCGTGAAGGGAATATTCTGACACTCGGCTGACTTTGTTCATTTGAATGGGTTTCACGCTTCCCCGCTGAATTCCAAATCAGCGAAAAGAGCGGGATATCGTTGGTTTCGAGTAGAAACAAAAGACGAGATGAAAAAGTTAGAGGAGAAGCTGACAAAGCTTCGTTCAACCTTTTCCTCAGAATTTGTTTTTTCCTATAGAAGTTTTGACTTCATTCAGTGTTTTTTCCTCCACACTGGACAGTGCATGGTGTCATCGGATGCTCCGATTGCGCCTTCACGGGGGTGGTTGCGCTGCGCCCGCGCACATGTTCTATGACAGCTTCTGGTTGGCGAAAAAGGCCTTGGTCTCTCCGCAGATGGGATTGGTGCACATCGGGCAACGTAGAGTCAGCTGGCGGGAACACGGCTGATTGGACTTCAGGTGGGACTGGACCAGTTCCGCCAGAGCCTGGACAAGACCAAAGACATGCAAACAGTTTTCCCTTTAGTTTTTTTTTTTTTTTTTTTTTAATGAATGGACATTCAAAGCTTGCTTTGCTAAAACATGCATAGCTATGCTTTGCTAGAACACAAAATAAAGAAGAGAGTCAAAATCAAATGGCCTTGTGAAAAGTACACAGTGAAGCCCTGTTTCCATCGCGGTTCATCTTTCATGCCCTCGGTGTACAGGCAATTTCAAATCCACACACACACACACACACACGGCCCGACCAAGGGATCTCTGAGCAATGGCGGGTTTGACCAGCCAGACAGCCGGGCAGTTCAGTTCTACTGTAGTCAGCTCTTAAGCTTCCCATTGATCCGCTACTCGCTTGAATAAACCTCTCTCTCTCACACACACACACACACACACACACAATACACACAAAGAACTATTAGAGTTGTAGCAGTTGGCTGTTGAAAGGCAGACAGTAAAGGGAGGCAGCGGAGAAAGGAGGAATGAGGGGAAGGAAGGAAGAACAGCAGAAATGAGTTAGAAGACAAATCGAAAGATAGGAAAGGGGGAGGGATGGGATCCATTTATTGACAGCATCCTGCTTGTAGTTTACTTCTTCCACAAACCAGTCTGCCGTGTCTCCTATGCGTCTGTCCTGCACCCCCCCCCCCTTACCTCCCCTTCATTAAATCACACAACACAGTATCTCCTTTCTATGTATTATGTACACAGTTGCTGGCAGCCATACATGAACGTGACCTAGCCATTAGCAATTTGAGATAATGGAAAGAAGAAGTGGTACAATTATCTTGTCTGCCTCACACAACGGACAACTCCGGGAGCGGAATGCCTTGAAGCAAATCTATTCATCTGCTGTGCATAAGTGCCCATAGACGAGTCGTCTGCGACGGCACACCAACCGACCCTCGACTCATTGCCAAGGATTTTAGGTCCCACGAAAATAAATAAATACTTGAAATGCACTTCAATGCCGCAAACCAGAAAGGTTCCTTTTTCAGCGATTTGACAAATCTATCAATATTCCCAATCCCTGTGCATAGAAGTCTAATCGATGGATCACTGACGTGCGTGTGGATGTCTGCGTACCTTCATAAAGAGAGGATTCCCATTCAGCGACTCGGCTCTTCTGAGGTTCTCCACACCGCACTGACACGAGGAGGGGGAACAACATTCAAGTTACAATCACAATCAAACAAAAACAGTCTCATGAGAAGGCCTCAAAGGTTCCCAATGTGGCCACACTTCAGCAAATAGCCCGGTCAAAGAAAGGTGGCTCATTTTTCTCCACTTGAGAAGTATGAAATGTATCATTAAACCAATCTGTGTATAGTGGGTATAAAAGTACTTTGTGTAAAGTGTTTTCATTTCTGCAGTCCTTTTTTTTTCCCCCCTTTTACGATAAACACGCGGCGCTTTGTTCTGAACTTCCAATGACTTCTTGAACCACAGGTTTCATTTTGGTGGCCGTGGAGACACTTGCAGTGGCTCAGACTGTTCAGTGACACTCAGTGCACTACAATTGAAAATGTATTCCACCGTCCATCATTGTTGTTACTTTGAAAACATTTGGAACTGGACAGATACAGACGATGATTTCATCTTTGTTTAAAGCTCGCGGTTGATGACTGAAGGGAAGCAGGAGTGCAGCAAACGTGCACCCAATGTGCAAAATGCGTTGATGTCTGCGTGCGTGTCTTTGTGGCACCAGTCACATTGATCTGTGGTCACCTTGCTGGTGCCTTCCGACAGACATGCCGCTCGGCTGCTGGACATAGACACAACCTAACACACATCCTGAACAATTTATCTGGAGACCAGAGCTCCACTGATGTCACTTGATCCTGTAGACATCAGAGGGGGTCTCATTTAGGTGCGCAAGGGTGGCCGTACAAGTCTTTCTCTTTATGGTAGACTATGGCAGGCAAAATTTTGAGTCACTAGCCAAGAAGATATATTTTTTTTTAAAAGCCGTGAGGTATATTTTAGTTTTGTCGAGCTTCCTTCTTTGTTCTTTATTATTCATTGATGTGCAACTGTTGATAGTATGACGCGCCAGACCGGATTGAAACTTGTGTAAGTTCTCACCTCCTCGCCCAGCACCTGTCCGTACTCAATGTCCAGCTCGTGCAAAGTCTCTATGTGGTCGGAGGTGAACGCGATTGGCACGAGCAGGATGTTCTTTTTCCCCCTTTCGCAAAGCCCTTTTATGACATCGTCCGTCTGGGGGCCGAGCCACGCCATGGGCCCCACCTGAGGGATGAAGCACAGAAACAGGATGCGGTCAGAAATGGGAGGGTTGGAGGGAGGCGCTCTCGATGAGATAGGGAAGTGGCTCCATCTTGAGGTGACAGAATTCAAATCACAAACGGGATGGATTGAAAACTCAATTTGCAATGTGCGGATGAAAATGAGTTATTTTCAACAGACGTTTGTGAGTGTTAAAAAAAAAAAACAAAAGACACCAAAATATATGTTTAAAAAATAAACCCTTCTTAAGGATTAAAACAATCTTCTTGTCCTAACCTAAAAAAAATAAAAATAAATGTAAAAAAGGAAATAAATTCAGTGGTGGGGAAGAAAATATCTGTTTTGTCCTCAAATGCTGTGCTTGGTTGTAAAACAGGGTTGAAGCTGCAATTTATAACTTCACCTCGTGCCCCACAGTAAGTACCACTAGTAGGCGCTGGCGTGCACTGTACCCTATTGTATGTCCCTCGGATCTCTGCTAAACTATAAATTGAGCACCGGATCAATCCCGCGGATCAACAGTTTCAATTCTGAAGTGTATGGGGGTTTACCCTGGACTGCCACACCAGTCTGTAAGGGTTACAGTGTTCGAGTCTTTCCATTACTCTCTGGACTGTGGCGCCCACTTCCTGGGGGTATGGGTCACCTCTGTTAACAACCTGCACACATTACACAACAGGAGGACGGTCGGTCATGACGAGTCGTGCGGTTGGAGAGTAAACATGAATTGTTGATTTCATGTGGTTGTTCCATCGGGTCAAAGCGGATTTGATATAAAAATAGCATTTGTGATCAAGTGCAGCAGGACGGGCAAATATCATCTTGCACTCACCGCCATAGGAAGTGAATGGGCTGAGAATAGAATCACTACATCGTCTCTCTTCGCTTCTGGAAACTTCAGCAGCTCATTACTGATGTGTTCTGCAAAACACTGCACGGACACACACAGGAAAGTGTTATGTTCATGAAATAAAATGTGGCAGTGCTCCACCAAAATGACATATTGACATCGCACTGCATCATGAGGCTTGCAAACGGTTTTGATGCATTGGTAACTATGACAACTCTGTGCCGAAAATGTTTATTCGCCTTGCTCTTTCTGCCCCATTAGCGTGTTTGTTTGTGTTTGTTTGTATTTGTGTGTGTGTGTGTGTGTGTGTGTCTAACCTCCACCAGCAGAGGGTGTGTGGGCCAACGGTCAATGACACTCCAGCACATCTTTGGCCTGTCACCTTTGCTTCTATAGTAACGGTAAATGGCGTTTAAGCTGCTACCTGTTGACACAACAACAACAACAATGAATCACATGACAAGGAACATTGAATTTCCTCATATATCCTGTGACTTGTAGAGGTTAGAAACCGGTTAGGCCAAGCTATTGATGGATTTACAGGTGAGCAATACAGAAATTGGCCGCTCTGGTGGTAACAGGGGACAAAAAAAAAACAATACAGTAATGTGGAGTTGGCTAAAAACTTTAAAACTGAGACCATGCTTTTTCCCCACAAAAACACCAATACAACCGAGCTCGCTGACGAGGGCGTACATGGGTGGACATTTTTGGCTTATGTTAGCATTGTAGGAGAAAACCCTGCATATGATGTCATTCTCCTAAATATGATTTATGACAAAATGATATTTGTCGGTGACCTGTGGTGGAGCAGCTATACTGAGGATATTGTGTGAAGGCCACAGCTCGGTCCACTCCGTCTTTCTCCATCTCCTCAATGGCCTGCTCAGTCAGTGGATGGACATAGCGGAAACCGATGTAGAACTTATGAGGTGCTGATGGGATAGAAAAAGAAAGTACATTGTTTTAAGGGAGGGTGGGGGGTGAAGGACAGAAGACTGCAGGGGAGGCGTTGTCAACAATATCAGCTTAGCATGCGGTTGTCAGCCGTCACTTGATTTCTAACTGCTGCTTCGTTTGCGTTGTTATCAGTGACTTGCGATGCAGGCGTGTGAGCAGCCACTCCTCCAATGTGCTGCTATCTCCGTTTTGCACCCAAGGAGTGTCGCGGATACAAACAAAACTGAAATCGATTATTGGAGTGGACAGAATTTAATTTCACTGTCGTTCAATCAACTCGGGATGAGAATGATCAACTGACATTCAACAGGCGGTTAGCTTGTGTGAATCACAAAGGTTTTGGGGTCCAGAATTTAGCATGGAACTTTCTTTGTGGGGGTTTACATGTCGCTTGTGTTTATTTTTATGTATATGTATGGATACCAAAGGCAGGAAATATGTTTCCCCCTATGCTCTTCCAACTCCATATTCACAAAAATGTTGAAGGACTCGAGGTGCCAGATGCAGTGGGAAACTTTTGTAACCATTGTCGGTCTCTGACAGGCTGGGTGACAACAACACCTGCTTAGCAATGTGCCGCGTGGACGCTCGCTCTCACCGGTCTCAGGGCTCATTTCATCCAACAGCTTCACCATGCCCTCTCCCTGCATGGCGGTCCAATGTTTGATGGGCGAGCCTCCTCCAATCTTACTATACTGCTCCTGGATCTTTGGCGTACGGCGCTTGGCGATGAATGGGCCAAGTTTACTGCGGGGCGGGAGAATGTAATCATGTACATGATCAACAGTGAAGAAATTCGCCAGTCACATGAACACAAAGTTCCTTTCTGCATCTTCAAGGTTGCATACTATTGTGCTGAAATAAACTCGGCGTGCAGTGTGAAGCTGCAGAGGTTTCCGAGCAACAATAAACATACTCCTGATCAACCTTGAGTTCGAATGAGACGCGGACTGCAGAGCGACTTTCGACTTGTTTGTCTATCTCTATGTCGCAACTGAATATAAAATCCAAACAGACAACTTTTGAAATGTATTGCCCTTAAAAATGTACTTGACGATTTTGTCATTCGTACTTCTGTACTGGGAGTTTCATCAAGTCTGTGTCCATGAACAGCCTGAGCAGGAAGTCGTGTACATCTTCAAGTTTCTCGGGTCCTCCCATGTTCAGCATCAGGATGCCTGTCTTGGGTTTCCTGCAAAACAGGTTCAAAAGCAGTCATTACATTCGATACCCTTAGCTCGACTTCTCTGCAAAGAAATGAGTCTAACTTAATGATAATAAATCTTTACATGGTATACACTCACAACATGAGGTACGCCAGCACAATTTAAAAATATGACCCCGTCTACAGTACCATAGCAAATATTTAAATCACCACCCAATGTAATGCTCCTGCCGGAGCGGCCCTCAATTCACAGCAGTGGCATTTTCCTTTCTTTCATGCTTAATGAACAACATGTATGTACAAACGCTACAAATGAGGTCATCTTATGCCAAGCTTTGTAGATCCCTTAAGGGGAATACAATAAAATGGGTTCCTTACTGACCCAGGACATTAGTTTCCAACAGACAGTGACACAGCACAGTTATTTTTAGCACCACAATTACATAAGTGTGTCCAAAATTATCAGCAAAGACTTTTCAAGTCATTGTCAATTAAATCAAGTAAAAGGTGTGCATAAACACTGAAATCTCAATTTAAGCATTCATGTTTATTATTTCTAAATGAACAGTGGCTAAGAGCAAGTGTGTGCGTTTCACCTATTGTCCTGTGTTTCTGGGGTCGCATTATGGGCCAAAGCTGCAACAGAGGCACGAGTCCTCAGGCTGAGACTGACACTGCTCCTGGCAACTGGAGCAGAAAATAAAATCAGTCTGACATATTAGTGAGGTAAGTGAACAACCCGGACATACATGTTGACTTACAGCACTTGACAATTTGGTCGCTGATCTATCGCAAGGTACACGTACACAATGAATCATTCACATTCACACCTATCATGGACAATTTAGCCTTCAATTAGACTACATGTCCGGGAAAGGTGACAAGTAACCAAAAATGCCCAGCCTTTTTTTTTTGTTTTGGAATCACATCCAACGCACTGAGTGAAACAAAAAAATGTAAAGATAAAGTAATGCAAATATAGAGAAAAAAAAAAACAACGGATAGAAGGCGTTTTGTACCAATTCTTTCAAGAAGCATTCATTTTCATGGTGCAATATCCCGAGACGCCGCTAGGGTGCCGAATGAGATTACGCAAGTTTAAAATGTTGAAATTGTGTAACTCTAATTAAATGCTCCACTGGGGGAAAAAATATGTAATATTTTTAGTAAAGACAGATATCACCCAGACGTAGAAATTTGAATCAATGCTTACATTTGATTACGCAAATATAACACTGCTCACGTTGCGCTGTTGTAAAAACGTCGAATTTAAGGTTACCCAGTAACGGAAATAAAATTTAGTTTACAAAATAAATTAAAGCTCATTATAGGCTACGCTTTTAATTTTGAAACAGCGACGGAAGAATATCATAAATAGACAACAAATAAGAATCAGGTAGGTCATATAGAATCATTCTCAATTGTTTAAAACCATGGATTTGCAGGAAATCTAAGAACAACGACAGCAATATATTTTATTGTGAAAGGTCCTCAGCGGAAACTGAGCACTTTTAACCATTTAACTTATCAATCATTTATGAAACCAATGCCAATGTCAACGATGTATTGGTATAATTTACTACATGCAGGGCTAGAAAGTCCATTCCCTTATAACTGTACCCAGACCACACCGAAGATGCAACAGTAGTTTTCTACTTTGGAATTGTGTAAATAAATTGCAACTCGCGTGTCTAAACATAGCTTCGTCCGAGCTAATTTAGCTCTATAGTACTACTCACATTGGATCAAGCGACCGGCGTTGCCGAGGACTGTCATCATGATAGTTTCCAAGTTTTGTCGCACCCCAAAAATCAAGCTGATAAATAAGTCTTGCACTTTTGCTCTCTACAGCTGTGGTCGCGAGTATCCCGTCCCGCGTATTTCGTTGTACGATACGTCAACGAGATTCCTTCAGCTATCACCCCCAGCTGGCTGCATCAAGTTGTTAAGTTCGGCAGCATGGTTATTACTTCCGGGTATCATTTTAGAACAGCTTCAAAACAAGGATATTTTAGTTCACGAAACCCAACGAAATAGCTAAAACAAAAATTGAAAAACAACTTTGTGAACGAAATAATATCAAAACGGAAATGCTTGTAAAAGTGAAAACTAACCAAAACGAAGTATATTTACAGTGAATATGACATTCATTTTCGTCTTTGGCGATTAATTTAATGCATGGTGCTATAGGATGGAATTTAAATGTGATTTTCAATGTATTTATCTCTGTATTTGCCTGAAAAATGAAGTTGGAACAGTCGCCTTGGAGTTGTAGAGCTGTAGAGCTGGAGTTGTAGAGTTGTGTGTCGCACCAAAGTTACGTCTTCTAGCAGCAGACAAAAGGAGCGAGTTTGGGTGAATGCTTTTACACCCGGGGTCACTTTTTTTAATTGTGTTTTAATGAATTTAAAAAGGCATGACTTTTATTGTTATTGGGGAAATCGACTCCGTCAATAGTGTCGTTTCCGCTTGTTCATTGATCCAAGCTTGACAACTGATGCAAATCGGTTACGTCATTATACGTCATTAAACGTCACGCTACTCCAGAACCATTCCTCGCCTTCATTTGTAGTGGACACGCCCACTCCCTTGACAGTTACGAAACTAAATATTGTATATTTAACCACCAACATTTTCAATCAAATCCTATGCTTACAGTGCGGTAATCGTTTCTGCAATGTGTAGATCATAGGTGTCAAACTCAGGTCCTGGAGGGCCAATGCCCTGCATGTTTTCCAACTCTCCCTGTTGCAACACACCTGATTCAAATGATCAGATCAGCAGCAAGCTTTGCGGAAGCCTGACATTGAACCTGTTCATTAGAATCAGGTGTGTTGCATTATTTCTAATTAAAAATACATACATACAGCATTTATACAAACAGAAATATATGCATGTTTCTTTCTTTGGATGGTAAATTCTACTATTCGTGAGACTCGAGATTCTACATGTTTGTTTTAGATTGCTCTGGTTTTTCTTGATTTGCTTGAAACACGGAGTGTTTTCCTTCAAAGCCTTTCTCATTAACATGGGGAAAGAAAATTTCATACAATTGAACCTTTTTCAAAGTGTTAGGCACGCAGTCGTGCACAGTATTTAGCTTTCAGGTTAATTTTCAGGATAAGCCTAAATTGCACTGCACAGAATGGTCTTGTGATGTCAAAATGTGAGCGGTACGATGAAGAGGACTGTTTGAATACCAATTCCAACGGAATCAGGAAATGTATTGGGCCATTCATGATGAAACACGTGTTGTGAATGTTGGCATTCAGTTGCTAGTTTGGATGACCGCAAATTGTGCAAAAGGCATTGAAACCGTTGGGACGTGTGCATTCAAATACATTTAGAAAAAGCGACAATGTTGCTTGTAACAACCATCAGACACTATTTGCAGTCATCAGACACACAGAAGATTAATATAGGACGGAAACATTTTTCCTCACATGAACACCAAGTAATGATGGCATCGATTCATTTTCTTCCATTTGTCTCTGCAATTCAGAATTGGGTAATTAAGCTGAGCGGTATCGAATAAGGGCAAATGGATGCATGTTTGACATTTTATCTTACATTCTCCCCATTTCTACTAATACACCGAATCCTAGGATAATTACTCATTTGTTTGCATCTTTTTATTGAAGCGTTGTATGTTCCAATTTTTTCCGATCACAAAAAAAAAACAACGGAACAAACATTTGATGCCATGTACATAACCGTAATCACCTGATGCACCAGGTGCAACTCAGGCTTTTGTTCAGTAGTCAAATGTTTGTCAGCGCGCCACAGCACAAAATTGCCAATGTTACTATTAGTGATTTAAAGTTGTGTCCCATTGTAAATACACATTGGCATCAGAAATACCCGTGTGCAAAGTGTATTTTCTTGCTTTGTCCTCTCCTTATGGAGGGCCACACCTCCTCCAACAATGTTTTGAATAGTTGTTCAGTAAATAATTTGAAGACACCAAAACATGATGACATCTTTTCCTCCGAGGACATTTGGACAGGAGAGGAAAATGGGAGAAGCAACAGCTAAAAAAAATCTACTCTACTTTGCTAAGCATCAGTCACAGCATAAATGGTGCTAGAAAAACTGCACTGAAGGCAGGAAACAATCAAGCACGTTCGGCATTTCACAATTACAGCAAATGTTTTAGTTTTAATGAGCCTCTGTAAGCTGAAGTGACCGCACAAATGCCAAGCAGCACACAGAGAACAACGTAGTGTGATCGGGTCTCAATTTGAGAAATGAGAGATATGAAGCAGACAACGGAGAAAAAAAATGGAATAGATTTCTCGTTTTTGTGTATTTGATCCGATATTAATTTATGGTTAATATTACGGTTCCACAGGTGAGGCCAAGAGCGAGCGTGTCATGTGTGTGTTTAGGGCCGGCAACGCTGGATGAATCTTGGGTAAAGGCAGACGTCTCTGATGTGGTGCCTGTTCAGCAGCCAGGTCAGGAAACGCTCGAGACCAAGGCCGTAGCCGCCGTGAGGACACGAGCCATACTTCCTCTGAATGGTACGTAACAGAAATTCAGAGGGTGCTTCAGTCATAAAAATGCTTCTTGAAGCACAGCGGCAAAAAAGGCACCCGGAAAGTGGTCGGTTACCTGATCAGTGTACCAGTAGTACGGGGTCGGGTCCATGCCCTCTCTCTTGTAGCCCTCAAACAGCTCCTCGGAGTCCCAGATACGCATGGAGCCTCCGACAATCTCACCCACATTTGGCATCAAAACATCAACCTGCGACAAGGGGGACGTGTTCAGGTCACACCCCTTTTCACAGTTGAGAATTTCAACAGCACCGTGTTTGTTTTGAAGGGGATGCTCCTTTTTCACAACCACACTTTTTAATGGATATAAATTTTTTAATATAGGGTTTTACAGTACACAGGTTAAGTCTGAATTTAGAGTTGAGCATCTTCAATGTGCTTCAAGTGGCTCGGGTGGCACAATTCAGCTGTCAGTTGTGCAGCACTCAGTTTTGAATTGAGGCCAGCGCGATCAATCACGGTGCCCTACCGACTCTGTGAGCCGCCTGTCGTCAGCGCAGCGCTGCATGTAGAAGGATTTGATCTCAGCTGGGAAACGACAAAGCAGAATTGTTTCGTTGATAGCATCTGTCATCAGCCTCTCGGGAGCCTCTGGGATGTCCTGACACACAAAAACAGGAAGGTGATGACATAACACGTTTCATAACAAAAGGGATGTACGGGCGATGGTTAGGAATTAGTATTTTGAAAGTAGGATTTTATCGTGTAAAGTACTGCTGCGATCTCAGCTTGCCATTTGAAAAAAATATCAATTTTTTGCTTCTATTCCCCATTTAAGTGCTCAGGCAAAATCCTTGTATAATGAATGAGCATTGCTTTGGTATCTTGGTGCCAAGGAACTGCTATTTGTTGAAGTGATGTGAGGAGCTTAATGAAGTACTTTGCAGCCAACTTTTGGCACCTCGAAGCAATTATACTGCTCGGGGGTCAATTGGTTGCAGATTTTCCCGATTTGTGGCAGGGCTCGGTCCCAATTCCGCATGAAGAGCGGGCCTTTGCTGCGTATCTCATGATGTCTTCAAGCAAAAAGTATGCTTACAAAAACAATCATATAAAAAGGATCCCAAGTAGCTCGAAACAATCACCATGTGTGCTCATCATATGACAATGTGAAATACAGTCATCACTAAAGATTTGGGATGCCGAGAGAGCAAAGCTTCTCAAATGGCGTTTGTCTGAGTAATGCTCACCTCTCCAAACTCGTAATAGGTGCCGTCATCCTTCTTGACGTCATGTTCTTTGAGCCACTTGATGGCATCCGAGTAGTTCATCCTCTTGAAAGGCCTTTTAGGGGGTTTGAAGTCCTGAGCACATCATCGGAAAATAAAATGGCAACATTACAATGCAATTTCCCCGCAAAGAAATAAATAAAAATACAAAGGGTGGACTTGATCTGGCTTGGTACCGGGTTGATGTCGTAGAGCAGTTGCGCAGCAGGGGATTTGAGCACCCGGTCCACAACATCACACACCAAATCCTCCAGTCTGGTCAGCAGGTCTTCAAAGGTGATGAAGGGACACTCCGCTTCAATGTGAGTGTACCTGCGCAGGAAAGAAAGGTGACGATACGTCACAAAAGAGCCACATGGTAACGTGCTGTGTCTCGACTTCACACAGGCATCATTTTGACTGATATGCGAGTACAAAAGCAGGGAGGCAATTTTGATGGGTTACAAGGAAGCACCTGAAGAATTTAACTGACAGCAACTCGTCATGACTAACTTGGCACGTTTTTCTGGCTGTGTTTCTGGGTTTACTTGAAGTATACTCGCTGGAGAATGAGTACTTGAATCAGTGCCATTTGACTTGCTTGGCTAGAGAGCAGTTTGGCAGACTCACTCTGCGAGGTGCCTGCGGGTGCGGGACTGCTCAGCTCGGTATGATTGAGCAACGCAGAAGTTGTCGCCCAACGCAGGTATGCACGTTTCCAGGTAAAGCTGGGAGGACTGCGTCAGGTAAGCCTGCTCACCAAAGTAGTTGAAGTTAAAGAGGGTGGAGCCGCCCTCCACCTGAGTCTGTACCAAAGTGGGCGGAAAAACCTGCATGGGAAACAGGAAGTAGGTTGACCTTATTCAGGGATGTGTTGTGAAGGGTGTCTTTTCCTCCCCAAATTCTCAGCCTGCCCATCATGAGCATTAAACAAGCTTAACATTTACAAGAGCAATTTTTTTTCTAAGGCCAACACCGACTGATGATTCACAGAGGCGTGATTGTGCTTCACCTCACAGTAGCCACGACTGAAGAAGTGCTCCCTGAAGCACTGCGTGACCGTGGATCGGACCCTGAGGATCTTGGAGACATTCTCTCCTCGGATCATCATGTGTCGGTTGTTGAGCTGGACATCCACATCAGACTCTTCGTTCAAGATGTTGTCAGCGCCGCCTGCCGGCGCCAAGCCAATCAGCTCCCAGAAGTCGCAGTGGAGCTCATGGCCTCCTGGTGCCTGGAAGAGCGATGGACGTTTATTTTCCTCCGCAATGTGGAAACGCATGAGTGCTATCATCCTCGACGGCCAAGTTATTTGGACAAAAGCGTATCACAGACACAGTATTGACACCGGAAATGGTTTTACATGGTGGTGGTGGTGTGAACTAGGTTTCCTTTAAAAACACAATCAAGCCTTTTTTTTCTCTTTGCGTGCAGGCGTGTTCACCTGTTTTCCTTCAGGAACTGGCGTCACAGTCCCATAAAGAGCTACGCTGCTCTCCGTGGACAACAATAAGCCATTATAGCACTGGCACTGGACACAAGAACAAGAGCAGTCAGTTGGTAGATGTTGGTACATTTTCAGAGTACCCCCAAAAAAAAATAATAATAATAATTTACAAAGTGAAATAGTGATAGTTGGACATGAGATCAATACGCAATAATGGAAGATATCAGTCACTGGACAATTTAAATTGGTTATTAAAAAAAAAAAAAAGGTCATCATTGTTTGAGTTTTACCAGTTTATCAGACAGCACACATTGCAGGAAACCAGTTCCATCTCGCAGCACGATGAACATCAAATTTTTCCCTATACACAAAACAAGATTCCATTCAAATGTCTTCACTTTTTTGAGAGCAGTGGATAACAGCCTCCTTATGGAATTTCAAGTGTCCTAACCTTGTCTTCTCAGGCGATGAACCCATCCAAACACTTTGACTCTCTGACCTCGCTTTGGTCCCAGGTTGATGATTTTTACCTGGCAGAAGAAAAAAAAACAATCCAAATTTGTCCAGAGGAAAGAAAAGCTGAAGGGCAGTTGAAGGCGAACAACGTTGCCAAATGAGTCCTGCTCGGGCATTTTGACTGCTGCTATATATATCAACATTGCACTTATCAAAAAACATCAACAACAACAAAATCAAAGACAAACCGTCTCCGGCTCAGGCAAACTGGGGTCCTTTTCCATCACGATTTTCTTGGCTTCTTCCAGGTTCTTCTCTCTCCTCTCATTGTCTTCCGCCTGTCCAACAATCATGGACCAAAAACACGATAGTTAAGACTGATGAATAAAACCAAAACTTTGGGGGCATGGGGGGGTGTATTGCAGCAACCGATGTGAAAGTGACGCACACACCTCTTTCTTTTCTTTGGACTCATTCTTGGCCTGTTCACGGTTAAAAGCTTTCTTTGCATTCTTCATCTGCGTCTTGGAGATCACTACCCAACGCTGACAAAAATAAATAAGATGCCAAAAACACAGTAATTTACCACAACTAGTTATGTACGATGAGCATCATTTTTAATAGTGTGTGATTTCAAGCCAGAAAAGTAAATCTTGTCAAGTAGCACACATTATAGAAACATCAGCTTTTGTGACGAGATGGGAACCCCTTAGTGGCAGCCTTAGAGAAAAATATTTTTTTAAATGTGTCGGAAAAAAAAACAATCTCGCTACCTCGTCCTCTTGCTGTGAGTCTACGTAGATTGTTGGGAATGGTTCTTTGCCAATGAACAGAAGAGCCTGGGAAGGTAAATCAAAAACACAATGATCAGATACAGACATTATTACAGATGGTTTTTTTGTTTTTTGTTTTTTTAAGTACTTGAATAACAGCTTTGAATGATAAAAATGCAAGTTGAAACGTTGCCTACACTGTGCTTACCTTGAGAGGCGTCTTGAAGGGTTTCTGCTCGGACCCATCGCCATCTTGGTCGTTGCCACATTTGTCCGACACATACACTTCCTCTGTGGTACACACAAGCACAGGAGTTTTACACACAATATCTCTCTCTGAGATGAATGACAAATGTCAGAAAAAGTTTTGAGTCATAAAGTTGGGGAATGTTGTCATTACAAATCTCAGAGCTAGAAATAACTGTCATATTAAGGAGGGCTGGGGGTGAGTCGACCAACTCTGCTGTGTCTACTACAAAAAAATGGTCCATCCAAAAATGTATGCCTCCAAAAAATTATTTTTTAAATGATGTTTCTGATGCCCGGAACCAGTGTTCATTTTCTAATGCATAAAGCTTAGGTTTCAACCAACTTGATTCACAACCCTCTCTGTTTAGATTTTTTTTCAGCGTCAACAGTCGTATTTTCTGTGCAAATGTAACCCCCCTGAAAGCCATACGGTTCTGGTGATTCATCAACGACTCATTTTTCCCCCCACATTTTCACAATGCTTTCGTCATCCACGGTTTCGCAATCGTTGCTTCATTCAAATGGGTCAGACTGCACATCCTTTCACAAAGACACTTGATCCACAACTTTTGTGATATTGACAGAGCAGTACAGTCGCTTCTATAGTCCTCAGACTAAATAATTCTAGTTAAAAAATAAAGAGTGGAGTGTCAAAAGAAAGGGTGGTGGGGGCGAGGATGTGCTCAGGCTCTCTATGTATCAATAAAAGCCCATATGATTCTTATTTTTAACCAATAATAAAGTTAACCTTGATTATTGGTTAATAATTCGTGCTGATTACTGAACGCAATTCACTGACGTAGTTGAAATCTGTGTAGCAAAATGACAGTTGGGATGGGTTTAACATGAGGCTACAACGGTTCCATTTTCTCGTCCGTTTCATAATCCTACCAGATACAGTACAGCAATTCACCGCAAATTAATCGAAATATAAGTGAATCTTAGAGCCATGGGAATTACTAGCAAGCTAACTGCTAGCATGTGTGTGACTGATGCAATTGCGACTGTACACATGTCATCAGATGGTAGGTGGCTAACATACTTAGCCCGCAGATTTTCATTGGTTTCTTACTTACCAACAGACACTTGGTCCACACCTTTGGTTATATCCGTCGACATGTCAGTCCAGGGGCTCTTGTGCTCCGCTGACGAAATAGTTTGGTAAAACACACAAAGTGGCGGCTATTCTTGTCCTGTTGTAGCTCTCGACATACAGTCCGACACACACTAACCTGCCGCATTCGCTGCACAAGGAAGTCTTTCCTCGGTGGGTCGAAAAAGACTGCCGCTCATTGGACAGTTTCGACGTCGATTCAATACCCACAATTTCAATTGGTGGAATTTATTGTCGGCGTCTCGTGAAACGCCTGAAACGTCATACACTGATATCAAATTAACCTTTGTTCCATTTCCGTGGAAGAGTGTGTATTTTATCATGTCTGGGAAAACTGAATCATAGACATATGCGGAGTTCTTGAGGCGGGGCAGTTGAAAAGGGATTAGCTTTTCCCACTGTGTACTTAGGTAGAACAGATACATGCGTTAAAAAAACCTAAAACAATTCTACTCTTTAGGTAAAAAAGTACAAACTATGAAATGTATTTCATAGCTTTTGAAAGGTGAATGAGGTGGTCGACTGGTTACACGTCCACCTCACAGTGCAGAGGTACAGTGTTCCTGCCTTCCAATGGGGAGTTGGCATGTTTTACCCGTGCTGGGTACTCTGATTGCCTCCCGAATTCCCAAAACATGAATTGCAGGTTAATGGAACACTAAATTGCCACTCGATGTGATTGTTAGCGCGAATGGTTGTTCGTTTATGTGTACCCTGCAATTGGCTGTCCCCCACCTACTGCCCGAAGACAGCTGGGATAGGCTCCAGCACGCACTCGACCCTCGTGAGGATAAAAGGATTAGAAAATGGATGGGTGGATGGATGCAAAGTGAATGAAACAGAAATCTGGAAGTGTTAAGGATTTTAGAAAGGATATAACAGAAGTTTGATGCAACCTTCAAAGTTCAAACATACTAAACTTTGCATTACAGTATAAAGATCATGTTAAAAATGGCTGCAATAATCAACTCAACTGTATTCATAAAGCACTTTAAAACAACTTATGTTCTATACATGGAGCAAAAAGAATTCATACAACAAGAAACAATAAAACAATATATTAAAAACAAAGACAGTAGAAAGCACAAAAACAGTCAAACTAAAAATCATGAGTCACAAATTACATTATTTCTACTTTTGGTGACACGCATTGTAATAAATGTAGTGCAGTTAGTGCTCACTGCCCTTCATAATTATTGGCACCCCCGGGCAAGATGTGTTCTTCGGCTTCAAACAACTGTTAAGCGCATGTATTGACTGGTGGAAAACAAATGCAGACTTGAATAGCAGTCCGGCCCACTGGGAATTGTCCCAAAGCTCCTGATCGGCCACTCTAGGCCTGCTTACAAGCCAAAAGCATACGGTTGAATAGGTTCCTCAAAGTGGGCTCTGCATTATTATGCGACTGAGAACTGATATCTTGTGTCCAAGTAAACTCGGCTTTATTGTGCAAAGATAAAATGGCTTTTGAATCACAGACAATTTTAAATTTCTCATAGCTTTTTTTTCCCTTTTTATTTTAATCAAACAAATTAGTGTTCAGACTGGGATGCAATGCAATTAACATAGGTTACATCGTAATCAGACCTTTCGATATACTCACAACGTTAATCTATCAAGTTACTGATCATTAAGTCATTGTTGATCACTGATCATTAAGTCATTGTTGATCACAATTCTTCTACTCCCTTTGAGCTCCCGCTGTGAATGATTAGACTGATCTTCGCCAACTTGGTTTTAAGCTCAAGTAGCTATTAGGACTTGAACATGACATTTCTGTCACACCGAACAACCCAAGTCGTGTAAGCGCAGCATAGTGAGCGTCCAAGGGGGAAAAAAATCATTTTAATTCTTGTGAGAACACACCACGGGTTGCACTGTCCATCAATGTCAATCTAGCAGAGGGTATGAGATGAAATAACCCAGTGTGGAACCTGCGATGACGCCGAGGAAGATCCAAACGTTGAAGGACATGACGCACAACATCAGCATGTAGCCCAAAGTCACTTGGAGCAAGTGGAGCAGTGTCTGGATTCCATGTAGCAACCGGCTGAGGACCAGGACAAGAGATTACTTATTTTCAAATCGATTGTAAGGATTGAAAATATTTCCATCGCCTGTGTCAAACGTATAATGACATAAGTCAGTTATATATATATATATATATATATATATATATATATATATATATATATATATATATATATATATATATATATATATATATATATATATATATATAAGAGCTGTCAAACGATTAAAATTTTTAATCTAATTAAAAACTCAACTGTCATAATTAACTCAAATTAACTAAAAATTAATCATGATTGCTCACTCATTTTTATCGTTTCTGAATTTCCTTTTATATTTTTTTGTCCTATTTTCCCCATTTTAATGCTCTCATCAACATGGAATCATGAATCAGTTTTCTATGTGCAAAATGCAAATATTTACTGAAATAACAATTTTGATTTTCAATTTTACATGAACATTTTTCACTTGGAGCAGTTATTCACACATTATCTCTCACACAATATTACTGTCCATCAACAACAGTGAAAACAATATTTTGTCACACAACAGCTGCTTGAACAGCTCTTTTTAGGGAATCAAAACAGCGCAATATAACATTATAAAGTGCACATCTAAGGTAAACTAGTACTCAGCCTATAATGGATTTAAGCCATGGTTGCACACTTCATTTTTCTCAAATTTGCTTTGAACACAGCAGTCAGGTTATGCTGATTCTGTTGGTCCTTCTTGCTCGGAAGTCTCTCTACGGTTTTGTGTCGACATCATTTCGGATTCTTGTAATGGAGTCTCTCGCTGGCAATCAGTAATGGTTGTTCAGTTAGGGATTGTCGGTCAGCATGGAAGGATCTCTCGTTCTGTACTTTTTGGATCATTTATTGGAGCACTTTGCAGCAGAAGTAGGAGTAGTAGTAGTTGTAACAGAAGCATCAGAAGAACTACACATAAATGCAGTAAAAAAATAATATATCTATCTTTCTGCATCGCAATGTAAATATGTATATAATTGACATTAATGAATACCTTTATCTAACAATACGTTTAATAAATAATGTAATCAACCCTGATTTCACTATGTATCATTATCGTCATCATTATTCATTGTTTTAAACGTAAGAAACCATTCAACACAAACATAAAGTCGAATCGAACAAAAGAACTACAAGTCCCAATACTCAATCCCGGAAGTGGAGCGCCGGCATGAACATATCAAGTCGAATCGAACAAAAGAACTACAAGTCCCAAAGGTCCAACGCCGCAACGCAATTTACTTCTTTAAACGTCAGATTGCAGACGGACAAACATGACAACTATGCACAAATGAGCTAAATAAAGACACCCCTGTTCTAGCAACATTTTAGCCCACGCTGTTTAAATTGCCGATTGCTTCAGCAACTTTGTTCTTTGTCGTGTCATCCATTTTCTTCGCTTTGAAATGATCCATAGCCGTCTGTCTGAGACGAGGGGGGCGGACTACTCACGCAGCGGTGTGCTTGGCCATTAATTAAGTGGTATTTCAGACTCGACGTGCTATGATGATAGCTCAGTTTACGACTGCAAAACATCCAGGTCACTTTGGTCTTGTCAGTGGAACAATCTGGCAACTTTTTAAAAGTAAACTTTCCATTCATAAACTATTTAAATATCCGTCCTCGGTGTCTCGCGCTGCCGTGGCTGGCAAAACAAACGTGTGTGGACTTGTGCAGCGCGCTTGATGTTTTGTTTCTGGTTTATTTATAGAGCAACGTCACATCCGCTGTGACGTCTGCCGCGTTAATCTCGCGAGAAAATGTTTGATCGATAAAATTCATTTAAATTAATGTCGATAAAACGCGCTAAACTGACAGCTCTATATATATATATATATATATATATATATATATATATATATATATATATATATATATATATATAAATGCATCAGCGCTGGAAAAGGGCCATGTGAAATTCAAAGTAGATGGCAGCAGTCCATCATTTTAGATGTGAGATGAGCATTACAGATAAAGTTTAGAGGGGGAATCTTGGCTTGGGTGTTGATTATGAGCAACAATGTAAGTCGGACAAGTTTAGGCACGAGCAGAGTACGTGTCACAGAAGGTAGTAGAAAGGATGTCACATTCATGAGAAAAAGAGAAGAGAGAAAATTTACCGGCCCCTGTTGTTTGGAAAGAAAGGTTGTGATTCTCTGGGAGTCAATGAGACTTCTGATGGGCTGTTTTCCAAAACGGAACTGCTGTCGCTCCGGCGGGACGGCGCGCCGGCATGAGGAGTCATATACTGAGCCGGCACCGTGCTCCTGCTGAGCCACAACCTCCACACTTTGAGCAGCTCGTAGAAGACTGTCAGCAGCATGACCACGATCACTGACAAAAACATACCTGTGGGAACATACAAAGATTTCTATATGCACTGAATGTTAAATAGGTAACAAATGACACCGCATACTTGGTCCCATATATCAAATACCAAATGGACCGGTTGTTGGGTACTCCGGTTTTAAGAGTACCGTTAACCCTAAATTGGACTTGAAAAAAAAATACTAATAATAATAATTTGCAGCAGAGAACTTGGGCAACCCACCAAACAAGCAAATAATTCCATAGGTCTACAAGGAGAAATAAAGAAAATGAATATAAGGTACCTCCAGGGCTGTTCACATGCCAGAAGTCAAACAGTAGCGTCACGCTACTTGAAGCCTCAAATGTCATCTAAAAAAAATAAATGAATGTATAAGAGTAATGTTCAGACATTGCCAAGTAGAATGGCACATATGTACACCTCATCATTGCCTTTAGGCACTTCCAAGACATGTGATTAGGTTCCGCATCTATTGTTTCCTCATGCAATGAGCAAAGATTGCCCTTGATTAAAGTTTCTTTTTTTTTTTTTTTTACTCTGGTGTATCGATTCTGCCTCACAGTGCAGTGACGTATTCCTTGAAGGAAGAAGCCATTTACATAGATGGGTGTCGTGTTATTCTCCTGTTGAACTTCTGTCTGGATTTGTTTAAATTAGAAAAGGAATTCTATCACCGCCAATGTTGAAATGAAATTACGTTCACATGACTTAAAACTCAACTCTGAAATAAAAGCACGTTGTGCGCTGTGCTGCTGCAGTGGCACGGCGGACAAAAAAAAATGTCTCTGAGCGTGCAAATCACTGACCCATTACTTTCTACCTTTGCCCTCTCAGAGCAGCCAAGTGAAAGATTTGGAATGCCAAATCATCTCCGTGTTCAATGCAAGAAACTATTTAAAGTCAAATGTCATGTAAGGCTGTTGCTTTGGAGACATGAGGGTGGCAGTTTCAAAAATGATATTGGACAAAATCGTGTCATTTGGGTTACTTGTTGCAAAGGGGATGCACGTTTGTTTTGTTTCGGTTTGAGTCATGTACAATATATACCATGATGAATTATTTTTGAAAGTTTTGTTGGATTACAAAAAGGAACAAGGAAATCCAAGAACTTGCGCAACAACTTTAGAGCTGAGTTCACAGACATGACTCGTACTTTACATCACACAGGTTCAGGGATTTCAAACTGCTTCACCTTCACACACTGTTTTGGACAACTATGTTTCAAACTTTCTGGGAACATATTGGGGAAGACCATCTACAGTTTCGGCATGACTGTGCTGTATCGTGCAAAGCAAAGGTACATCAGGGCAAAGATGACAGAGCTTGGTGTGGAAGAATTTACAGGGATGTATGGAATCAGGCGTGCTACTAGGATCAAAAGTTGAGGGCTTCTGACAGCTTTCGTGCCACAGTACATCTGTTAGGAGGCTTCACCTTTTACCACTCAAAAGGTGCACTTAGGCACATGCACATGCACACACACACACACACGCCCAGTGAATTAGTTAGTCAGCAGCACCTTGGCTTTTTATTAACACAGACGCATGCCAAATGTGTGCTTCTCTCATTGTAATCCACAAAGAACACAGCGTTATTAACGCTATTTGGCCATTAGCAATGTCCCAATGACACACACACATCTCATTGTAATCCACAAAGAACACAGCGTTATTAACGCTATTTGCCCATTAGCAATGTCCCAATGACACACACACACACGCACACACATACATACATATATATATATATATATAAAATGATGATAGTTCTAAGCGCATCCAATTGTAATTTGATAAATTTCAACATGAATATCGATGTTAAAGGAATGGTAAAATATTTTCAAGTAATCCACTAATAAGGGCAAAATGTATACATCGTCAATAAAACATTGTTCAACTAAAGTATGTTGGTCTGAGTGAAGAAAAACCCCTATGCTGAAAACTGTTGTCAATACAATTTTTTCAAAAGTAGCAACCTTTATTTTGGATGCCAAAACTTAATGACTGTGTTCTGGTGCTTATTTGCTCCTGTCATGCATCATTCCGCTTGTACGCTTGCTAAAGCTTAACCCCATAGACTGCCAAACGCGGGCAAGAGCGTACAATGCTTACCGTCATTACGAATGCAAACGCATGGATCCGAATACTAAGACTAAAAAAATGTCGCAACGAAACTCACCGGCATCATGTTGAACTTGCTGGGCGAAGGAAAGCGTCAGTTGCTGTGCTGCAGTTAATTCCGTTTCCCCATTGCGGGCGGCTTTTTCCCGTCTGCGGTAACTCTTGATGTTTCGACAGTGAGAATTCAAATACAGTACGAGATAATGTTGATTTTACTCGCTCAGAAAGACAAACACAATCCTTCCCAAACACTCCACTCTTGGACCTCGTGACTTTCAACAATGATTAAAAGGCTGACGGGCAATGGAGTTTTTCCAGCGAGACGATTGTCGAAACATTTCCGGGTCACGTGGGTTCGGCGCGTGCGTACTCGCATTACAGACGGCGCCGAAGATTTTCCAAGTTTTGAGAAGTTTTCCATCATGTCACTCAGAATACAGTTACGCTGTTACTCCTGTTTAGAAAATGTTGTATACATACAGTAGTACTCAAACACCATATTTCAATGTCCTATTTTAGTTCACTGATGCCTTACTTACCTGTTCCACTAGAGGTCGGAAGTACGCCAGTAGTCAACTTGCAACATCAGAGTTAAATCTTGTTGGGCCAAGTTATCATGCGCTCTCAGGAAACAAGAATGTGATCGAATCTGATCAGACTGATATTTTTGAATTCCAATGTCTAAAATGACTAGAATTCCTAGTTAACTGTGAGGTAATTATATCTCGATCAATTTTAATGGCAGCAGTTTGAACATGCAGCTCAATAACAAATGGGGATCGATTTTTAAATGAGAACAAGGAATGCTGTTTTGGAAACATTTCAAATCTTTGAGGGTGACGTTGTTCACAAATGGACCAAGCAAGTCAGATTACTTTATTGTTCTATTGTACACATTTCACATACAAATCTAAGGTGCTACTGTACAGTACTCCTGTATTGGTATCTCCGTACTGCACCTGTAAACCAGCTACAAGTATCGAAAAAAACAAACTCAGATACCACTTCTCAAAATGTGAGAAAGAATGAGTATAAAAACTGAAAAAAGGGAGTTTGTGGTGGGGCTTAATCATTAAGCTACTGTACTCTTTGGCCCAAAAAAATGGAGAACCAAGGATGTTGCAGACAATGCAAAATCCTTTCAGATGAACAAACTGATGCTCCTCTTGGCAATAGTGAGAATTGCACACATTTTCTGCAGTAATTCCAGCAGGTGAAAGTCTGTTGTTTCTGCTTTGCACCTTTAAAGCAACATTGGTATACATGAAGTTTGTTTGGCATCCCAAAACAAATGGGATGTGCTCCAGCACGCCTGCGACCCTCGTGAGGAACAGCCGATTAGAACATGGATGCGTGAATAAAAAGACATTCAATTTTTATTGAACATAATTGAGTTGCGTGGCTCGTTCAAAAAATTAATTGCCCACATCTGACTTGCAGTATGGGATCCTGTTATTTAGCACAGGTCTCGAGAGCTGCTCGTTTTCTTTCTTTCTTTTTACTCTTTTGCACCACAGACAGCTTTGGAGTATGGACATATTTCGACAGACAGGCGAGGCAGCGGCGCGGCAAAGTGGGAATAACTGTCTCGCCGGTGGCCCTGCTACGAAGTGTTCGGCCGTTCCGCTAAAATCGCCCAGCCCTAGAATACAGACAAAGAAATGGCTAATAATACTGGCCCGAGGGCAACATACTATCACAGCACCACCCAAGGCACACAGCATTTGTCAGAAAGAGAAGCGGTGTTCAAAGCCTTTTGCGGCTTCCGGTTGAATGCCATCCACAGCTGGCCTTGCTGCCTTGGAGCTCATTTCCATGCTCATCCACCAGTGATGAGGGCAGGTCTCCTCTAGCGTCATCCGTGTCAGCCTCATCCACTGCGGCTTTGTCCAAGTCTGCCATATAATCTGCAGTAGGTCAAATTATTAGTCCATCTGATGTTGTGATTATCTCCGCAATTGGGGCTATGAACATAATCCGTTGTCAGCACTCCCTGCGTATCCAGGACAAATTCCTTTGTGGGTGTAAGATGAGGTCCTTTCATGGGACACAGAAAGTCTCTGGTAGCGGTCCGTGCAGGCTACTTCAGGAGACTCGGACCTGCTGGTTGGCTACTATGGGCCAGTTAGCGCACAGAAAAATAACAGTGTGGCAGGTAAAAGGTCAAATCACCTTTTTAAAAAATCTTAATTTAAGGACAGTGGTGTTCAGACGCTCTGTCCGTCACCGTCTGATTGGATGTGTGATCAAAATGCAATTCTTGTTTTTACAATCAGATCGATCCCTTTTTATTTGTAGAGGACATCTTTGGTGTTTTGGAGTTGGTCCTCTTTTCACAAGTGTATTTCCATGAGGCGGAGCTGTGGGCGGTTCTTCATCCGTTGCTTTTTCTATTGTCCACTGGTTATACTGAAGTTGGTGCTACTGCAGCTTTCTTCGTAAGTGGGTGGAGGTTCTGGGACACAGAGATATAAAGAGAAGAGGATGTCATGTTGCATTCATTTCGTGATTCATTTCCAGAAGTTGCTTCATCACCCGCTTTTTGCTCTATGGGCTATTTTTTTTAAACTGAAGCTGGTGCTGCTGCAGCTTTCTTCATAAGTGGGCGGGAGGCTCTGTGACACAGACTTAAACCAGATAGGAAGACAGGAAAGTTACTTTCATGAGTCTTTCAGAGACCTTGAAAAAAGCTACATAGTAAAAATGTACAATGCATAATAGGACATTTGAAACACCGATACTGAAAGCTAAATACTTTCAGCAACAACTCTGCATTTTTTTATACACAAAAAGTCTTGCTTAGTTGCATTCTCACACTTGATTCAAATGAAATATAATGCAGGGTGAAAATAGGATAACTAATTCTATTCATATTCATTTTTGGGGGTGCTTAGAAGAAATTGAAATGTACACAAAACAAACAAACAAACATTTCCGAGCATGTATCGCGCTTACCATGAGGATAGTCCCAACTGCTGTACTCTGGAGGCAAGATGAGAGAAGAGGAAGTGGGCACAGGTGTGGGGTCTCCGTCAGTGAAGAAAGGTATGGTGGCCCCGGTTGAGACACAGAACAAGGGGGCAGAAGCGTTGGGCTGTCTGCGGCCAGGTAGCAGCGCTGAACTGGGCGCGTGGCTAAAAGCGCTCGGGGACATGGTGACGGGCTGACCAGAGGGATCTTGCTGAGAATGACTCTTGGTGGGGATCTCTTCGCTGGCGTCACCGCCGGCACACATCTCTTCATCGTCCTCAACCGGAGGGGCGCTGGGTGTCACCCCTGCTGCGTCGGGTTCGTCTGCCACCCCGCAATGATCTGGACTAGAAGGTACAGCCCTTATAGGCGACAAGTTCACCGCGATGTTGCCAATGTAGATGGGCAGGGTGACAACTGCATCCGGAGATTTTAGTGCTACCTGCAATCACCAGAAATGACCGTCTATAGTTTTTCAATGTAGCTTCGTAATCAATCGATGGCTTCTGAAATAAATTTTATTGACTAGTCAGCGGAAAGTGTCGGGAGTTGCGTGATTGGAGCGAACCTTGAACGAAGCCCGACGTAAAATCAACAGTCGCGACTACCTTCGCAATCACTCGCAAACCTTGGCCGCTCAGTGGGAGACAGCAGACAGCGAAAAAAAAAAAACGGGGCACAATATGGAAACTGCATTCAGGTCCGAGTTTGTAAATTGTGCAATTTTAATATTCTTATCTATTGAATGATGCCAAAAAACAAGCAGACTGTAGTGATGCGCTTAAAGACAGTACTGGGAATATTTTATATTAATCAAATGAAAGCTTTAAATGGTTAAGTATTGCATACCGATTATCAACACGTCTGGAAAACGTCTCATACTATCATAAAAAGTAGCAGAAATTTTGCGACAAAGCAAATAATTGCCACCTTTTTGACCAACAACATTTTCATGCATTTCATTAGTAACCTCCCCAGGCACAAATTAAAATGGGCGCCTAGGGAAATAAATGTCAAGATACTCTCACAACTGGACCAGAAACGAACAAGCAGAGCCACCAACCTGAATGAAATAGTCAACATCAATGAGGCTGCAGCCTGTTAGCGCTGACTGAGGAAGAGGTGGGACAATGATCTGTTCTCTCCACTCAGCGTGTTTTCCTGCCTTCACTCCGGCTCCCTCCACCTCCGCGATGGTTCGCAGGTCAAACACGTGCCGCTTGGTCTTATACGTCACTTTCTGGGTAAGATACGATCAACAAAGACGCGGAAACATAAAAGGTGTGAGAGACACCGCAAAGCATAGGACACATCTCTCCGGCAAATTGCAGGGTCAAACTTTGCTAACCATTTTGCCGTCCACTCATGACATTTTGGGGGGCTTTCAGGTGTTACCTGTATGAGACTCGCCAGTACACATCCCGTGTCTTTTCCAGACTTGTTGTGGATCTCAGCGGCTAACTTGATCACCTGACCGGGGATATAGCCCCTGAGGTCACTGCGAGCTTTCAACATGAGGGTCCCGGACTTCACCAGAAGGTAGTTAAATTTCTTCGTGGTGACAGCGTAGCTCAGGTGCTGAAGGCAGACAGGGAAGCAAGTTGAACGACAGTTGCAATTTGTCAAGCAATTGTGTGTGAATGCCGAAATGCTGAATGGAAAAAAAAATACAATGAAAGCGTGTGGAATTATGTGGCATGCTTATCGGTGATATTGAAAGATATGAATTGTGGAAAAAGATGTTCGCTATAATTGAGTAAGAATGATTGTCAGAAACTGACAACATTCTGCCACATCACATGCTAGCAATGTGTCACCTGGCTTTACTGAACTATTTGCCTCAGATGTGAAATCAAATAAGGCTTAACCACAGCCAAAGGTTAATGTTTGGTTGATAAGGTCTACACTTACGTCAATGTCTGGCACCTCATTAAGGTTGAGCAGGTTGAGGAGGTAGAAGGGCCTCTGGGCTTTGTAGTCCTTGGCAAAGCGTGGCGTGTCGATGGCAGCCTTCACACGGTAAATAATCTTTCCAAACGGTCCTTCAAAAGAAGTTGGCGCTGCAGCTGATGGAATGCCAGGAGAAAGGAACTTGAATACCTAAAATGCACTCGCCGTGTTTTGTCTCAACCACATTTTGGCGACTCGAGACAAGAATATTGAAGGACGCAGAAGGAAAGAACTCGAGGGTGCGAAATGTAAAATAAATACAGTCTGGGTAAAATCTACACAGCGTTGGGGGGTAAGATTCGGAATAAGAGCCGCAGCCTTTGCCTGCTATTGTATTCCTTCCAGCCCTGCTCCTCGCTGAGAAGTTTCTCCGGGGATAAGTCTGCTGCTGATGTCAATAAGCATTAACCGGGAGAGGCAGGTGGCTGCAGGCATCGTGCAGACAGCCTGGCAGCGGAGGCAGAGAAAGCAGCAGACTAACATCCCCTGGAGAGATGCTACACCCGGAGACTCATTGTATCGCATTTGCATCCAAATAACAGGTTGATTGATACTGCGTCAACCGTTCTGATAACGACGCCTCAATGCCATCTACCAAATATCATGCACGAATATAGAAAGGGTCAAAGCTTGACGCTGGAGTTTAGTCCACCTTGACACTTTCTAAGCATCACCCACTAGCTCCCCCTTACGGAAAGGCTTTCTGTCAGAGAGCACGAGAGGGGGCGAGGAAAAGCAAGGGGGCATGACGAACAATTAATCCCCCAGTGCACAGCTGGAGAGGGACTAAAAATACACCAAACTCCTTGTGTCTTAGCCCACGCAAAGTGTGTGCGTGAGAGATAGCAAACTTCACTCTAAGTGCGTTGATCTGGGGATCTGCTTTGTGTCATAGTGCACCGTGTTATCGGTTGTACCGGATTTCTAATAAAAGCCCATGCAACAATTGAAGTAGCAAGTAGCAATGAAATTAAACAGGCCGTTGAAAGAAAGTTCACACCTGGGATGAGAAACTGGAAAGGGAAATTGTGTTCGCCTGCTGCCAGAGTTCCTGTGAAAAAAAAAAAAAAAACAAACAATTGATCACTTACAGTGCAGAGCAACCGCAACAGAAAAATAAACAAACCAAAAAAAGAGAAAACCATTCACTCACGCTGAGGTAAGCACAAGTGTTATCCAGGTGGTGCCTCGCCTATTTTCCCCCGTGGGAGTGCGTTTCGCCGATAAGAGGTTATGTTGCGCAAAAGACGGATGAACTGATATGTTGTTTGAAGTGACTCACTATCAACTGAAACTTGCCAACATGGGAGATGAATAGCACCATGAGTAATGGCAAAAACAGGCGGCGGGCAAAGCATTTTTCAAGTTAATCAATGATCAGGTATGGGTTATGCAAATGAAGGTGATGTGGGCAAGCGCAGTCATTTAGAATGAGTTCTGATTCATCAACCTATTCACAGCGATGGATGGATTTGTTCACGTTTAATGCCTTTTCTAGGAACTACTTTCTCCAGGCTTACGGTTGTTTGTTTTTTTTTCCCCATGTGTCTCATGGTGTGTGAATGTGTTTTCGTGTAGTTCTCTCGCTGTAATTTAGTGTATCAAATGATGACTCGCCAGTTTGGTGATAGAAAAATGACATCAGGGAATTGGAAGGTTAATGTAATTTTTTTTTCAATGCATTGTTATTTGGTAGCTACACAAGCGTGGCTCGAGGACACAATTGCACAGCAGCAGCAGCAGGAGGAGGAGTAGAAAGATCTTCATTTACCGCAGGTCGTTAGCTGATGATGGCGACAGAATGAAGAGTCGAAACGGACACGTTCATATTGGTCTTCACGTTATTCATCCTTTGTATTTTTTTTGTCTGTTTAAGAGTACATAGCAGTGGTATCTGTGTGCTAGGTATTCACCTCACTTCTCTCTCTCTCTCTCTCTCTGCTTAGGTTGCCAAGTCCTTGGAGCAAAGCAGGCCATTTTCGAACGAGATTGAGATACGGAAAAAAAAAGGCAGTGATAAGGGGGAGGACAGAGAAAGACTGTTTCATGCATTATTTATGTCCTGCTCTGTTAGGAGTGAACTAAGGGGTTTAATTGGGTTGTACTATTGCTCCCATTCTCATGGATTTACAAATGTGCAGTTCCTTTTTTTTTTTTTTAACCTATATGACTGTAACTACCACGACGACTACAATTACACAACCATCGTTTTTTATTTTTTCTGAAACAATTATTACCGTTTGAATAAACATTGAACATTCAGTAACTTTAGCACCACATTGTGCATGCTGGAATCACTGAAATTTAGAATAATTAAATGATGGCTGTGCAAACAACAAGGCTAGGCAGATGTTTAAAATCACCTTTGTCAGCAACAGACAAAGTGCTGTTGAAGTACTGCTCCTCGATAGTCCACGACGTGTCGTTCACTTTGTTGGAGATCCCGCACGAGCCCTGACAGGTCACCTTGATGGCTGTAAAAACAATAAGAGCAAGTTGTGACAGAGATCAAATTTCTAATTTCCACAATTAATAAAAGACACTTAACAAGGAAGTAACCACAAAAAAAAAAGGCCTGCCGATACACAGCACATGGTTGAGCTGCACATTTGATTATTATTTTAATAATTCTATCCAAATTTCCATCCGTTTATTAGACGAAAACAGGACATCATTTCAAACAAAAATCGTCCGATCACAGTCGATGGCCGATCATGGGGAGCAGCACTAATAAAGGCTATCACATCTGGAGTGTGAGGTTGGAGAGTACGTCTGCAGCGTGATCACAGTCCCTCTGTGTCATCTCTCATCGACCTCTTGAGTCTGGGAGGATATGAAAACCATCTCTCAAAACACACACACACGCACACACGAACACCAGCCACAGGATAAAACAAAGAGCCAGCCATGCAGCAGTATGAAAAGCTAATTTCAAATATTTATTTCAACCTCAGTCTTTAAGCCTGAGCCTAGGTATAAAAAAAATGCAGTGAAAGAAAAGGTACGTGCGTCTTATATGAACGCATGGAAACATGACATCATTTCTTTTCAAGAAGATGAGTAACTATTGTCAGTCATTTCATAAACACGTATACAAAATGACATGTGTGTGCCACAATTATTTTTTTCTGTTGCGTGTTGCCAATTGCAGTGCATCGACTCTGGTTCGACACACTTGCATGAGTTGAGGTTGTGCAAAACATCACCAAGCATTATTTGGAAAAATCCTATGCAACAGAGAGCAACTGACCAAGCATTCCGTTGCACCTTTGAATTACGCTAGTGTTGCGTAACGAACGCGGAAACGCACGAGGAGGCAGATGGCCTCGCCAGATTGTTGGCGCAACTTCAGGGAGGGAGAGGCTCTGACAAAAAGCACTAAACACGGCTGAGTCTTCTAATGATGACAAATGAGGATTATTTATAGCACACACACACACACACACATATATATATACATATATAGATAGATAGATAGATAGATAGATAGATAGATGCACACTGTATGTGTGTCTGCATTGATTTGAATACAATACAGTAGCTGTCTTGATTGTAAAGTTATTTATTCTACTAAAAGTCAGTTCAATTGGTTCACATGCGGGAAGAAACAACAGATTTCCCTGCCTTGGGGGATTTCAACAGACTGTCTGTCGACACAAAAAACAGTGGGCAGTGTCTCGACAGGTTCATGGAGGCGGAGGGGCCATGACAAAGGATGACACAGTTGTTTGAGTATCCACCCAAAGAAAGAGGATCGACTGTATCTGTAAATTCGGTGAGTCAACATTGAAGACGAGTAAAAAAAAAAAAAAAAAAGGTGAACAATTCAGAAGTCTCTTTAGCTTCTCAAATTACCACACTCGCCTTTAAATTGTATTGCCATTGTAAAAAATCACATCGGTGTTTGATCTTGGAACTGGTTGGCTCAGTTCATATCTAGCCTAAGCCAGTGGCCCCCAACCTTCTTTGTGTCACGGATCAGTTGAGACATGCGCATGCTGCTCGCAGGCCGGCAACCATTTTTTTTCATTGCTTTTTAAATTGCCAGTTTTAAAGCACTAGTCCTGACAAGAAAGATATTTATAGAGTAATTTCACATTTATTTTTTCAAATGAATGTCAAACTGTGTTACGTACAACAAATAAAATAACACAATAAACTACTAAGAACTGCACCAATCTGGAATAATAAATACACCTCATCATGTCAACATATTAATACTTAAGTCGTGATCCTATACATATGCTGTTAGCATCATCGCTACTTGCAAATGTGACTGATGACACGACTGATTGTTGCTTTCATTCGGTGGCTGCCAGCTAGTTATTAGCGACTGAACTGCACAAATACGAGCATGAAAGATAAAAGAACCAGGTGATGAAGCGCTCCCACATACCCTTTCAATGGACAAATAATTTCAGGGAGCCGCACAATAGAGAATACACGGGTTGGCACATCTTAAAGTGGAATAGGCTCAACACATGAACGTCCAGTCGGGGCCACAGAATGAACTGTTACAACCTCCAGGGGAGAATGTCTTTCACCAGTGCTCAGGATGTAATGTGTCCAACATGCTCTGACTCAGCAGCCAGCTGGATTTGTTACCAACACATTGGAGTTCATCCAAATCCTCTTTATGGTTCAATGAGAGTGTACGCAAGCAGAGACAATCCCGGTGCTACAGTGAGAGGATGTCGTCAACTGTCTAGATGGGAGTTAAAAACTTGACTAGAATCGGTGGAATCTAGTCAAATCTAATTGGTGACGATTGCGGCTCGAAGGACCAAAATGAAAACCACCGGGAGTATTTCCACATCCGGCCTAACATGACTGTCACCTGATCAAATTCCATGACAGGATCATTCTTAAATTTCCAAAACCCGGCCATTCGGCTCACTTTGGTCTTTTGGTGAGCAACATTTTATAAGGGCGGATCGACCAGCCTGCACTTGTTGAGGTCTTATTGTTGATCAGCCAATGCAGGAATTCCATCCTTCAGGGCATATTTCCCTGTTAAAGTTTGCGCCTGCTTTGCACCACTGTTGTTATCTTCGCCACGTGCTCATCCAAATGCACACTGACTGAATGATAAAACCGTCGTACGGAAAGTCCCGAGTTAACGATGGAACAAAAAACAAAGACGAGCAATAAAATGTTTTCCAAAATGCAGAGAGCACACAAATCATCACTGAATGACATTTTTTCAGCTGGTAAGGAAATGTTTTGGAAATTTGAGCAGACAAGAGTAATCCGATTAATACCTTAACAAATGTTATTACAGATAAAGTGTGTCGAATTTAGTGCCATAAATTGGTGAACTTATAGGATGCAACCACCTAAACTACAGTGCCTTCCATGCAGAATGTTAGTCAACTCTTCGTAGCTCATAGGCAGGTATTTTGATTCAAAGAGCTGATATGGTGTTTTGCATACATAACAAAAGAAGATTCAACTGCCGTCACCCAAACAACGAACAGTCCATTATCTTTAAGAATGTGGTACATCTGCCATCTAGCTCTTCACAGACTGTTTTTATTTTTGTTTTGTTTTTTTCTCTCAAAACAAAAATCCTCCGGAAAACTCCGCAAGGGCTAGTACCCCTTAATTTGTTCTCATTTTCTTTGCAATGCGGTCAGATTAGATTGCAGAGGATTTACAGACAAACATATCGACATGCACAATACACACACACACACACAAACAAATCCTTGCATGTTTGCATGCTGGGATAAGAGGTTTGTTTATCCCTGAAAAAGTGACGTCATAAAAACAACCAGTGGTCATGTAGTATGTAATCCACACGATTTAAATATTTCATGAAACAAGTGCTCTACTTTGTCGAGAAGATTTTATGAATAATTTCACTGATCTGAATTTTTCCACGGTTGGCTAGCAACCAGACTGGGTATCTGTATCGGCCCGATACCGGCCTTATTTGAAAGCTATCAGGTACTGGTGGAGGCTCAGCTAACACGACGACAAGCCATGTTCAACTTGTCACGAATAACGGTTTCTTACGAGTCCACTTAAACGACTTTGAAAGGAAGGCGATCAATAGAAATACTCCCTATAATGGTGTTATCATTAATAATACAGTGAGGCAGTCAATTTGGTCTCAAAAAACTGAGTGTGTTTCACACACAAAAGCACAAAGGGCAGCGCAGCACAGTGGAGACACTGAAACATACGTTCACAGTCCACCTTCACCTCTGATACCCGTGAACCGTCTTGAGTCTGCAAATGATGCGCGGAGCTTTATTGTCATGAGGGCTTGCCCCCTCTTTGGGCACATTAGTGGTCTAATTCCATCTATCTTTCAACACTGTTGCTCATCCCCCCCCCCCCTGTCATCTCACTAAACGATTCGACCTTGGCCAAGCAAGGGAAGAAAAGTGTATTATACCGATGTCAATAACTGTCCAGGCTCACCCAACAAACCAACAGCAGCCAATTTAATTGTGGAGTCCAAACGCTAAGGATTCGCCGGGGATACAGACATTCCTGGTTCAGCATGATTCAAGCATTCTCGGTGAGTGAATAATCAGCAGTCATGCTTAAGAGGAGCATGCATGGAAAGCAAAATGCAGGCTCAGCAATTACAGCACATTAATTCTGAAAGCCTGAAAGGGAGTGCAACGCGGCAAACAGGTCAGTCAGAAGGGCTGCAGGATTAGAACGCTACTAAATACAAACTACAGATGTCATTGGGGAGATCATTTATTGCAGCAGTTCAATTCCAAAAAGTGAAACTCAAATAGCATAAATTCATAATTCAACACAGGAAAGACAGACAATGTTTGAAAAAAAAAACAACAACAACAAAAACAGATCATGTTTTAAAAGCACCGGACAACATGGGAAGGTGACTCACTTCACGAGTACCCCCAGCCATCTTCCAGTTGACTGGCAGTAAAAGCAGACTACACCCAGGATTAGTCACGAGCCAAATGAAGAAAGACAACTGCTAACACTCACATTCGCACATATGGCTAGTGAGAGGAAATTGATCCCACATTGGGGACATAAAAGTCAGCCATGTGAACCACACCACGACCAATGACTGTTCTTCAGGGCTTGCGCAATAATTTGACAGAACTCCACAAGTCACTTTATACATACAGTTTATTTGCTCATATCGTCATCAAGTTGCATGGCTTCTGCTACAAGAGCTCGTATCTCACTGAGTGGAGAAAGTTTGCGAGTGTTGGCACAGTCCCGAATGATGTTTATTTTTTCGTTGGGGTCTGTTGACGTTTGCAAAAGCTTGCAAAGACGTTCGCCAGACATTCGCAAACCATTTTTCTTGTCGCAAAAGAAAAAACGTTGAACATGTTCGATTTTTTTTATGACGACACGAAAATGTTTGAGACCATTAAAATTGTCGGCGAACGTCTTTTCGACCATTTGAACGGACCGTGATGAAAGAACATTGGTGAGATGCGCGCACACACACAATTGCGCAACTTCACCGAGACACGTCCTTTTAAACATTTGCATGTCTGGCAAGATACTTTTCAGGCTTTTGTTTGCCGACAAATTACCGCCAAAGTATAATAGTGTTGAAAGCAGGTCATCAATTATCACAGAAGAATCCCCAAGGATCATTGCCATACAATGGACACATTGTTAGTGAGACGCTGCACTTTGCTCATCTGTTTTCACCCTCTTATTGTCAGATGCCTGAATTCTCTATTTCCCATTTCTGTCGGAAAAAAAAAAAAACATTTGAAATGCACATCTCCATCTTCTCCAAACGCGTTTGACGCATAGCACGATGCGTACGCAACCACCCGCCATTCAATTGGAAACTGTTAATCTACAAGCAGACACATTCAAGCGTGCATCAAGCAGGATGTAGTCCAGGATGTGGCTTTCACGCGTCCTGATAACTAAACACCACCGAGTTGCTTTGAAGCCTGCGGGGTTGGGGGGGGTAAATACAACATCAACAACTACAACGGAGGAAAAAATATGCGCAGGCATTTTAAACGCATGATCGCGACGGCACGGTCGAAAAACTTTGCCCACGTTCGTGTGTCCCCGAGCGCTTCACCGGACCACACTCCCCCTCTCTCCCTTTCGAGCAGACATTATTTATTACCTTTGTACTGCAGCGAGTTGCTGATTCGAATTTTGACAGCTCCGCCGATCGACTCTCCGGGACTGTAAACCACCTTGTTGTTGGCGAACGTGATGTCAAATTCTTGCAGCTTTCCCATGACTACGCTCCGATACTCGTTCGCTTTGCTTTGACTCTCACCTGCTGCCGCGAGGAGAATTGACGTCACCGAACGCTGCGTTGGCAGTCATGGGAGGGACAAACTCAACTGATCTGACGGTCAAGATCGGTTGTCTAAATGCATGCTTGTTGGCGGTTGACCCGCATCAACGCTCACTCTGCTAACGCCTTTTCGCTCTGTATCCTTGACAAACTGATCCTTGGGACGTAGTAAACAAGCGGAGATGACAGAAAAAAGGGGGGGGGGCGGGGGGTGCTTTGCACACCGCCTCAAATAAAGTTCCCAACAAACGCATGAGCAGCCAACCTCCTCCGCCTACAAGTAACTGTCAACATTTTAATCTGATAAAACGAGAAAAGCAACTCCCAGAGTCTTCATCGCCTAGCCACGATAACAAGTTGCAAAAAAGTAAGTACAGATTTTACATATTCGTCAAGCAAGAAACGTGACATATCTCAGTTATTAACAACCCACCAGGCAATTCATATTCTAGATAAGGGCCCTAAGACAGTTATTTCTATGACGACAGACAAGCACAATGGTTGCCAAGTGACTCCCTTGTAGTCATGGAAATCTGGTATGCCTTTTTACGTATACTCACACTGCTTCTTTTTGTTTAGTGTTCACTCAAGCAGCTTCATGATTTAATGAGTCATTCTCAAGTAGTACTCCCAAGAGCGGTAGGATTATATATGCCAGAAGGTAATGGATATAAACGCTATGATATATGTCACCACTGCTTAAAGTAAGGCAGAGGTCAATACATTCCAACCGACCGAGAGATGACATCTCAGCTATGGTCCTTATCGGTCACAGTAAAGTTCTGGAAAGCAGATTGTGGTGGTGAACAACAGGTGTAAAATTGGGGCCTCATCCCAGATATGGCTGAATGGTAAGTCCATCTTTTGTTACCATGACGACCGGGTGCTGAGCTTTGCCACCTCAATGCTCATCATCTCGTTGGTTAATTGAGGGTCGAATCTGACTGACAGTGCATGAGTAACAGCAGGAGATGATGTGATACGGTGCCCGGCAGGGATAGGCAAAAAAAAATGAAAAACAACATTTTTGGGGTGTACAATGAAAAATGTAGACACACCCACGCACACCCAAAAATACAGCTCTAATGCATATTAGTTCATTGAGTCGCAGGGAAACATTTTTGGTTTGTAGGCTAAGGTAAATGTTTGAGTTTTTGAACGGAATGCAGACACCGCTATTTTTATTTATTTATTTATTTTGCTTTCTGAACATTCCAAAAAGGAACAAGAAAGAAACGATATAAAACGTTCCGATATGGAATGGACTGCTGCGTTGCCAACTATGCACACCTTTTTACTTGAGTTCAGTTGTTCAGGACATACTGTTCTGCAGTCATTTAGAATGCATCTAATTTGCAAGTAATTTTATGCATGCTTTTATTTTATTTTATTTTTTTAAATACAAAGTACACACGAAGCTCTTGCTTGTCATCACAGACGTACTAGACTTGACACTCAAAGAACAGATTACAAAACAAAGGCACCTGCAGGTACTTTATATTGACAAGCATGACGTCCAACAGGAGATAATAAACGGTGCCACGGGGATTTAAGACTGTTGTTGCATAACTTTACATGATTCAAGCGTTACGTTAATCGTGTGAAAAGTCAATACCACCATCTAGCGGTCATGTCAAAAACTCAATTTAAAATATGGAAGTGGCTGTGTTTAGGATCATTACAGTACTTTGAACCCACTACGGTAAATGGGGTGCGTTTGACCCTAAGCCCTTGTGGCCATGTTGAACAGTCCTTGAATCAGACACTGAAACCCCACAGACTCTTGAAGCTGCTTCTTCAAGAGGTGAATGAAACATTTTGAGGACATTGAGGACACATAAGAAAAGTGCCATTCAAAAACACAGATGAGTTCCTTCGCACCTCTCTCAAGCCATCAGTGCTCTCTGGCCAAGATTTTGACATTGCACAAAACTCTCTCTCTCTCTCCTTGCGCAGTTTTTCAAACAAGAGGCGCAGCATGCTTGGTTCAAGCCGTTTACTATATTTGCCAGTGCCAGTTGAGGTTTACAGCACAACTGAGATGATTCCAAATTCATCAAAATGTCAACACATTCATGACTCGCGGGTAAATATTATCTCGGCTCAGTGGATACAATAGCGATTCCTGCGTATTAGTTGGAGACCTTCTTTACCTCATCCTCTTGGTCTTAATTACACTATCGAGTCCACCTCGGTTAATGCTTGGCATGGCACAATTTGTTGCTCCCTTAATATTGTGCAACTCTAAATTTCTAAAACACCCATCAACCCTGTACATTTAATACAAAGCAAACAAATAAGGAAGAGTACATTGTTAGTGTGTCTAATTTGCTTGTCCCCTCACAGTATATACTATTTGCAGCAAAAGGGAAGGGGGAAAAAAATAGAATTCACGTGAACCCAAGTGTATGAAAGTGATTATCGAAGATTTAAAAAAAGGAAATGATGATGACTCAGTAATTCACCTCATCATCACTATCAAGCAGGTAGATGCTTGCGATGGCCTCGGTCACAAAGTAGGGGTCATAAATGGCTGCAGGGTGGAGTTCCTTAAAGCAGACTTTCTTTTCTTGACCCACCTGGTAAGGAATGCGGATGCTGGCACCTCTGTTTGCAATTTCAGCCGAGAATGCGTTCACGCTGGAGGTCTCAAAACAAGCCGTGAGACGTCTCAGGTTGTCCTGACCACCGCGTCGGTTGTAGACTCTTATAGGCTCCATGTGTCTTCTGCTTAACTTCTCGATGGCCCGCTCGATGCATCTGTGATTAGAAAGTACACACATGAACGGGTGCTTTCTTGTTCTCTGTATTTACCAAAATACATTCTCTCGTTTACGCTCACTTCAACGATGCAGTTCCGCATCATTGACTTGAATCATTTGTTCCTTCCCGAACAAACACCTCTTTAGCCCTAGGTACCCGATCCCCACTCCACTTGAGTAAATAAACAGCCCTGGTGGCTTATTGAGGACATGCAAGAACTCAGACCATTGTTTATGACTTCACCAATTCACAGTACACATGACAAAGTACCGCAATTGCGCATTTTGGGGAGAATCGTTTACTCACTGCAGTCCTCCTTCTTCTCTCATCAGCTTGGTGCTGAAATGAGTGTGACAACCAGCCGCATTCCATTTTCCCTTGATTGGTTCTGGGTCCAGCGTTGCAACAACCCCAAAACCTTCACAGACACGGTGCAACAAGAAGCGTGCGACCCACAGCTGATCTCCCATCTGAACACCTTCGCAGGGGCCTACCTGGAACTCTCACAGAAGTTTGAAGTCACAACAATGAAACAAGGCAAATAACAGAGAGAAGAAAAACAAAACACCATTTCCTAAACTGCAAATACACCAGTGTTAAAAGTTGCTTGCTGTAGACTGAAAATGACATCACAGTTGGGCACTTTCGGGCACAGGCAATGACCAACCACAGCTCAGCTCGCAGATGTCACAGACCAAACTCAGAAAACTTTAACAACAGCATATTAGCGGTGTCGTGACAGAATTACCTTGGCGACGTATATTCCATGTTGTTTTTCCATACTGACTTCGGTTGGCATAACCTCAGCATTTGTTCCAAAGATGTTGATCCCAGCGGAGCGACACGCCTTGTGGTGACACTCTGCGATGGCTCGCCCGATAGATTTGAGATCTGATAAAAGAGGCAAACAAAAGCAACTAGAGAGCCACAGTTTGAGTCCTGCTGTGGACACAAACAAATAAATGGCAAACAGTTGTGGGGTAAAAGTCTTCTGTTTCTGTTCATGGCTGACTAAACTGTGATGTGCTTTGATGACATGAAGCATTTTGTAACAAACGTAAATGTAAAATGAATTGGTTAATGTTATGCTTGGTATTGCAGGGGGGGGTCATGGATAGTGCAGCGTAGATGTTCACATTGCTGTGCTGTATGCAGCATAGCACTCAATGCCCCATGAACAGCGTCCTGTGTTTTTGCAAAAAAAAAAAAAAATGAGTGCACATCTTTTTGCCAAGGCATGAGATGCATTAAAACACGCTTCACAGACCTTGGGGTGCATGGAATCCATTTGGAGGCCGATTACAAGGATGCCCATGAATTGGAGTCAGTCTGTATTCTTGCTCTATGCCAAACCATAAATGATGCTCGTTAACTTGGTCCATGACTTTCTTGCAGCTCATTCGGTGGTTTGTATCTAAACAGAAAATGCAAAACAAAAAAAAAAAAGATTTCCGGTCTCAATTTAGAAAATCTGTCAAGAAACAAGTGGAAAAAGTACCTGTAGCAAGGTGGTTGGTTTTGACAGCTTCACAGAGAACCAGTTTGTTCGGTTCAAGATTGAATGGATCTCTGAACATGCGCACTGGGATGAGGTACATGTCGATCTGGGAATCTTTAGACAGGTTGCTTGACCCAAAGTTGTACCATTCAGGAACTTCTACCAGTAATCACATGACCACACACACATCACCAAGAGGCGAACACAAATGAAAGGTCTCGGGTTCATGACAACATGTTCAGATTTCAGTATGTACCCATGCAAGATCTAAAACACTTTCATCTTCCCTTCTCAGAACAATGTAACTCATGTTGTGAAGTAGTCAATCCTTAAAAGAGAACATTTACCGCGTATACTTTTTGGTTCAATGTCCATGGTCCTGGTTTTGCTGAGAAGCGCCTTTCCAGTTCCATTGATCCAGATGTAAGTCACCAGGCATTTGTCTCCTTGTGGCAGCCTCATGTAATGCTCACGTACAGCCGTGTTAAGGCAAGAGTTGATCAAAACTGATGCCATGTTTCCCTGGAAGAGGTTGGCATCGGTGTAGTTATGTGTCGTCACGAACAAAATGACTCGGAGACGACTCTCCGAGCAGCAAGAGCTGGACCCCGATTGAGAGCCGCGCTCGTCATGGAAATTCAAATGATGTGGGTCGAAGACGAAGGGGAGATGGAAAGCGGGCTCAGGCAGAACGAGAAAGAGGCAAAGCAAAGAGCCCAGATGCTCACCGATGACATTGTGATCGCCAATGAAAGCGGGGTGCAGGTGGGGGAACATTTAGAAAAGTGGAGGCATGCGCTGTCAAGGAGAGGACTGAAGATTATCAAAAGTAAAACAGAATATGAGGGTGAAGAAGAGTCACAGAGAAGGAACAGCGAGGCTACAGGGAAAAGACAAAGCGGGGGTGGAGGACTTTCAAAACTTGGGGTCAACCGTCCGGAACAATGGTGACTGTGGGGTTCATAGTATGAGATGTATTTTATTCTAAAGACGGAAGCTGTAAAAAAAAATGTCCCTCGGCTGTGGACTCAATCATCTACATGTCACGTTCAAGCAATACAGTGACTAAATATGATTCATGTTTGCATGTTATTTAGACTACCGTAATTTCCGCACTATAGAGCGCACCTGATTATAAGCCGCACCCACTACATTTTTAGAGGAAAACCAATTTTGTACATACACAAGCCGCACCCGTATATAAGCCGCATGTGCCCACATTAAAACATGTCAACATATTTACAAAGAAAGACGGTACACAGAGAGAGTTTTCAAAGTTTGAATAATATAACTTAACAATAATAATAATATAACTTTCTTCCCAGCAGCAGCTCTGTTTCCTTCTTTATCGGACAGCTCGATTGCTTTTAGTTTGAAAGCTGCGTCATATGCCTTTCTTTTTGCATTTTCCATGATGAGGGCATGTTCACGCTAATTTAATTTATGCACAAGACAAGAAGTTGCAGTCTTCCTCGACGCATATCTTCCACCGGTCTTAATCTGACCTTTTCTACTCGAGCGCCCCCTGGCGGCCGTTAGAAAAATTACATAAATTGGCCGCATCACTGAATAAGCCGCAGGGTTGAAAGTTTGGGAAAAAAATAGCGGCCTATAGTCCGGAATTTACGGTAGTTGGTACAAATAACTGAGGGCAAATACAGTCAATATGTGAGGAACATGCAGTCAGGGTAGGCAGGAGAGGAAGAGCCTCTCTTAGGGGCTAAAATACGTGCCACCAGAAACTGAATCTGAAGATTAAAATTTAAACTTAATTAGTTTCACTCTCGTTTCGACTCTCCGAGGGAAGACGTGAACTCTAAAGTGGCCCGCGACAAAAATGGAGTTTGACAACCCTGCAGTAAGTGCATCATCACAGATTTTGCATGAGTTGACAAGGTCATGAAAAACCCGAATACTGCCAATACTTGTGTTATAAAATGGTTATTGACTGCACCTGCACGTAAACGTGGTCACTATTATTTTTTGCATGCCTGTACACAATGTATAGCCAAGGGACAGTCTTGAGTTGCATTTTCCATGTATGAATACAGTATTATCAATCAATGTCATATACACAGTCAAAACACTGATAACACTAAAAAATGGATTGGGGTGTTCAATTCGTAATCAGCATTTTCAGGTGTCATAAGTGCATGCAAATAACTCCTCACCTCTCGACTGCGCCGCTCCTCAAATGCACCACGACGACCGGGGTTCTTCCTTATTTTGGGAAGCTGAAGAAGCTTGCCACTCCCTTCACCATAAGTGCAACCAGCCAGCACACGATGAATGAAGCTCTCTTCAACGCTAAAGCACGTGAAACTGAACACAAAAGAGCACAACCACATTCCGCAGCGCCCACAAAATTGTTTGTCTTCTGTGACATCACATCTCCGAAAACACCCCAAGACGAAACGACACATTCTGAATTGTGTTTCGTGAATGAACTTCCCCGTCGGCTGTTGATGCTTCGGAGAACCTCGAGTCAAAGCACGCCTCTGCTTTGATCCTTCACGTGAAGGGTTGAATATGTGTCAAGTATGAATCTAGCTTAAGGCGCAAAATTAGCTGAGGGTAAACATTTACGCGTCACATACAGTCCATAGGAAGGAAAATGTTCATATACTGTACGTATGGGCGCATATGTAAATTCTTGGCCCTCTGACAAAACTCTAGGCCCCAAATTACTCCCCCCTGTAAAATGAAGCACAACTGGAACCATCAGAAAGTTGATGGCGCGGTTCTTTGCAGCAGTCACAAAGGCCAGAGGGAAAGTAATCAGGTTAATGCCACCTACCCGTCCAAAGGGCTCTAAATCAGACACGTTGGTGGACACGCTTACCGCGTCTCTGCCGCCAGCGTGTTTTGTGACTTATTCCCTATGACGGTTTTATGTTTTACTCGCATGTGGAAGATGTGTAGCGTGCTTTGCATTTCATATAAGAACAGGCAGGTCGACTATTTGATGTCACCACATTCCAACTTGTCTTCTCTGAGTGCAAACCTCCCTAAAAATCCGCTCATACATTTTTTTCCAGACGAACAAAGAGAGAAAATGCACTCATTGTCAGTGTGAGCATTCCACCCGTGCACAAGCAAATTAATTTTTATTCAAGTTGATGTAAAGGTAGGAACATGTTGATGGAGGATTTAGAAATTGGACAAGGCTTATTCCATCAAGTGACAACACATGAACACTTAATACACTCAAAAGCGACTTCCTATTCGAAACAACGCTACGAGCAGACACAATCGACTAAGTCTCGCCATCTGATCTATTTATTTGCCCTTCACTTCATTGTCGTCGTCATGGACATCAAGCAGGCAGGTGCTTGCGATGGCCTCGGTCACAACGTACGGGTCGCAGTTGGCTGCGGGGCGACGGTCCTCAAAGTAGCCTTTCTTGTCTTGACCCACCTGATGAGGAATGCGGACGCTGACGTTTCTGTTTGCGATCCCAGCAGAGAATTCCATCACGTTGGAGGTCTCATGACGACCCGTGAGACGTCTCCTGTTGTCCTGACCGCCGTGTGGGTCGTACACTTTAATATGCTCGGCGTGCCTTTTGCTCAGCTTCTCGATGGCCTGCTCGATGTATCTGTCAGTCAAAAAGGGGGATTCATTGTTCCAAGTGTACCTGTAAAGTTTCATTAATATCTGGTGTTCCCATTTCTGTTTCCCTTTTATTTACTGGAAAATTTTACTCAAGCCGCCGCCCCCTGCCCCCCCCCCCCACACACAATGTTTTTTAACGATGGTCTGATACAGTATTTGGGGAGAGCTGTTGACTTACTGCAGTCCTCCTTCTTCCCTCATCTTCTTGGTGCTGACGTTGGTGTGGCAACCAGAGCCATTCCAGTTTCCCTCGATCGGTTTGGGGTCCAGCGTTGCCACAACCCCAAAGTCTTCGCATACACGGTGCAACAAGAAGCGCGCGACCCACAGTTGATCGCCCACGTCAACGCTTTCACAGGGGCCGACCTGGAACTCCCACTGAAGTTAGAAGTCGAGACGATGAAAAAAGTTCAAATGGCGAAGAGGTTCTCCAGGGATGGGAGACAAATAATCACCATGGCAACGCCAATCATGTTTTCTTCCAACACTTGCCTGAGATGGCATAACCTCAGCATTTGTTCCAAAGATCTTGATCCCAGCGTAGAGACACGCCTTGTAGTGACACTCCACAATGTCTCGTCCGATAGCTTTGTCTGCGCCCACTCCACAGTAATAGGGACCTTAAAAAAGGCCATAGTGAAATGATTTCATGTCTACGTTGCTCTTAGGATGATGTGAACAGGGTAAGGCGCTTCGAGTCCAGCTGCAGAGCAATCAAAATTGAAAATAATTGTGAGAGAGATGCTCGTCCTGGATGCTGTCTAATTGCCGCGCCTTTGTGTCATGGTGATTTACTTTGAAGAATTGCAAACTCTCTCCAGCGTAGCGAAGTACCGTACCTGGTGAATTAACTTCATTAAAAAAAAAAAAAATAAATAAAAAATAATTCCAGGGGTGAAATTCTCACCCTGGTCGTTCGCCACAATATGGGTGAGTGGGCAACTTTTGTCAAATCACTCATCGTGTTGCAATACTGTCTTTTCGACATACCGACCTTGGGGTGCAGGGAATCCATCTTGAGGCCAACCAAACGGACGGCCATTTAATCCATTGAGTGTGTATTCCTGCTCAATTCCAAACCATATCTGGTGCTCTTTCACCTGGTCCATAACTTTCTTGCAGCTTACGCGATGGTTTGTTTCTAAAAAAAAAACAAAAACATACAAACACAGTTGCAGATTTCCTGCCTCGATATGAAGAATCATAAATATGAGGTTAAAAAACCCAAACAAACAAAAAGGAAAGCGGGTACCTGCAGGAAGGCGGTTGTACTTCAGAACTTCGCAGAGGACCAGTTTGTTGGGGTCAAGAGTGAACGGATCTCTGAACATACACACCGGGATGAGGTACATGTCGCTATTGGAGCCTTCGGATTGGTGTGTGCTTGATCCATCAAAGGTCCATTCAGGAATATCTACCGGGAATCAGATTCAGCCATAAATCAGAGTAACACCAGAGAGTTCACTCACATAAAAAGTCATTGCTGAATCATACCATCAATACATTTATACAAGCACACATTCAAGATCAAAACACTTCCCGTCTCCTCTCTGACAACATTGTTGAATTACAGGATTAACCTCAACGTTTAAAATGCCCTTAAAGCAAAAAAAAAAAAAAAAAAAAAAAAAGGTGTGGCGAAATCGACTATCATGAAAACAGCATACTTACAGTACCTTGTAAACTTTTTGGTTCAGCAGCCAGGGTGCAGGTTTTGTTGCGGAGCCCCTCTCCGGTTCCATCAATCCAGATGTAAGTCACCTGGCATTTGTCCCCTTGGGGAAGACTCATGTAATGCTTGCGCACAGCCTTGTTGAGACACGAACTGATTGATGGCGATGTCATATTTACCTGGAAAAAGGTTTCCATCCTGTCATGGCAGTTTATGACTTGCCGCAAATGTTATGTATCACTTTTTTTTGTCTTGACGTCAGGAGATCGGTGCAGAATGTTCAGGAGTCACTTAACCACAGCTGTTCGTTCTTTTGCAACTCTAGTTTTTTTTCTTCTTTTCTCACCAACTCAACAGCACGAAATGCATTTCTTTTGGGAGGTATTATCGATTGACATTTTAAACAATTTTAGCGGTTAAATTGTCTAACTATTTATAGGTACCCATAACCATCATAACCCCACATTCCTATAGGAAACCAAAAGAAATTGCATCAATTGTATTCTCCAGTCATACATATAAATACAGCATTGCATATAAAGCAGGCAACTTACGTGGTTGGAGGTGACTTCGGTGATCAACAGAGAGCTCTCAATCAGCACAGGGCTAAACCTGTTTGCTGTATTTAACTCGATGCAAATGAGCTCCAGTCATCTGGTCCAACGTAGAATGTGACATCACAGGCAGACATGCGTGTGTGTGCATGCTTTTGTGCGTGTGTCAGTGTGTGTGTGTGTGTGTGTGTGTGTGTGTATATATTATGAATTTCCCACTGTTATCACTTCTATTAACTGTACTCTGCACTGGAATTATTAGGAATGAGAACATTTCCATCCATTTTCTGATCCGCTTTATCCTCACAAGGGTCGCGGGGCGTGCTGGAGACTATCCCAGCCGTCTTCGGGCAGTAGGCGGGGGACACCCTGAACCGGTTGCCGGCCAATCGCAGGCTCGAATATACATGAGATCGAAATACTACTTCTTGAAATAAAGATAATTTTTCCCAAATCCGATGCCTAAAACAAAGGCAAACGAAGCCACTGAGCAAAATGTCAGTTTTCAGAATTTCAACAATGAGCACAATCAAAGAATAAAAACTTGCAGTAGGCACGCGAAAATAAACTAATCATTCAGTACAATGCACAGCCTTAGCTGAGGTGAACAGAAGATCTGATGACAAACAAAAACCATCACCCATGACAGTAGTCCCTGCTGATATTAGCGGATCACTTGAGTTGTTCAGATGAGTCAAGGCTTCCAGCTCAGTGACATTAACTAAATCAAGCATAATGATGGAACGTCAACAACTCAGGCAAAAACTACACAAAGATATCAGCAATTTCACAAGACTCAGCTGCACGTCCGAACCACAACAGCAGCAAACGGCACCAAATACAAAATGCCATTGTGAGTCACTCAAAGCTGGTCGAGACTCCATCAAAGAAGGTTGATGACAACAAAACGTGTGTGAAAGAGAATCACGTGTAGGCACGATTGTAGGTCACAATTGCAAAACAAACGTGGCCGTGTTTGGTTTCTTGACACTGTATTTGTGTTGTTTGTTATGAAACAGACTACTTCCTGGTTCATGCAGGACTGGTTGAACATGTTTCTCCACGCATACATTTTATTTAACAATTCTCCTAAAGGCTTTCGGGTAATTGCAGCTTAATCCGGTCGACTGAGGGCAAGCGGCGGAGTACTAAGCAATTCAGTACCTTTTATTTACTTTTCGTAGGCACAAAGTTTCAAAATAAAAATCACAAACACCATCCATTTAATACTGTCATAATAAGATGTACAGTATAAAAAAAAAAATCAGAATTTACTATAATGCTCGCCTAAACAAATGTGTTTAGGCAGGCATCTCTTCTCTAGCTGTAGGTGGTACTTTTTTTTTGCCAGTTTTCAGCTGGTAAATGATCTTAGAAAGTGCTGGATGTGGCCATTATTTTTCTTGGAGGTCGGTGAGAAACAACGCAATATTGTTTTCCAGGCAGTTTGGCGACAGTTTTAAATTCTGCCTTAAACATCGGAGTTTTCGAACCACAAATCTTGGACGCATAAATGTCGGATACATTTGCTAAGCTCACCAAAAAAAAAAAACAATGTAGCAAGGCGGCTATATGGCACCTGACTGACTGGTGATTGGCTCATTGAAATCATGTGCTGTGTTCTGCGTCAAAGTGCGTTTGGGTACTGCTGGGACTGTAAAAAAATTGTAACAGTGGTTCCATACCCCATTGAAAACGTGTGTCCTTGACCGTTTTCTCTAGGCTTTTCTCATCATGCGTCTGGACTTGGGTCGGGTCCCTGCCTCCCCTGCTACTCTTGACTGAGTGGTCGCCTCTCCGCCATGCTCCTTGACACCCTTGGGCACTGCGCGGAAAACATGCAAATCACATTTAGCATTCCATAATGCAGTGATTCCCAACCAATGTGTCACGGCACAAGTGTGCCATGAAAGATCAGGCGTGTCATGGCCAATGACTTGTGACATTCTTAATGTTTTTTTAAACTTTATGAAAAATATTTTAGAATGTAAAATATAATGCCGCTGATTTTTGATTGTCCTTGAAAGCCAAATTGGTGTTCGGAGGTTGTTTTCTGAGTGAATTTGGTTTTGGGTTTGGGATGGCTGATGGGTAGAGTGCCGATAAGGTCAATCATCGAGGACACCCAGTTTCTCACGATGCTATGCTGTGAGCGTACGGTACACATTCTCGCCGCTGAACTGTAACTGAATAACTTTGAGCAAATCAAATCATGCACGCAGACACACCTCGGGTGCAGCTGAGGTCCAGCCCGATTGCGAGACTTGACGCTGCGTCTCCGGTACTGCATCCATCCACAGAGCAGCTCGTGCGCGATCATCACGTACAGCAAGAAGATGAGCACAGAGGGATCCATTTAAAAGAGACTGAGAAAACGGTGACGATGGAGAAAAAAAACGATGCACAATTTTTCGGCTCTTAAATGCTTCATGTCGCCAGACACAAATGACTGCAGATGTAGTCAGTCACGCGCTCTCCGTGCAACCATGACAACCGGCATCTTTTAAATGAATGTATTTCATCTGAATGATAAGAGTTACTGAGCCCGGACTGTTGCTAGGGACAGGGTGATGTCATCCCCTTCTTGAAGAAACAAGGTTTTTAAAACATATTTTTTTAAGTGTGAGCGTGTTACTTGTGGTGTCATGCCTTTTGACAGTTAACCAGCCATCCATCCAGCCATCCATTTCCTGATCGGCATATCCTCACGAGGGTCACGGCTGTGGTTGCCAGCCAATCGCAGGGCCCACATAAACAAACAACCTGCGTTTGGCTCGCGACCAGTTCCTACTACCCGAAGACAGACGGGATAGGCCCCAGCAAGCCCAGCAAACTTTTATGAGGATCAGCGGATCAGAAAATGGATGGATGATGGATAGATGGATGATTATTTTTGAGTCATGCCTTAAAAAAAGACAGACGCATTTTTCAATGCTCATCAATTTAATGGATTCATCAGTTACACAGGTTGAAGCACGTCAACTATCCTCCCAAAACCTGTTTCTTATCTTGACAATCATTCCTCCTTTATCCTTTCCCCAGCAGGGCACTCCCTCAGTTCATAATCGCCCTTGTAAAAGAGCTTCGTCCTTCCGATTCTTCCAGGTGGATGCCCATGAAGATACCTCGCAACCTTATGAACTCTTTTGTCCTTTCAACTTGAGGTCCACAACTTCCTTCACATGCCGTCTTATGTCATCCCAGGCAATGCTCAGGCTCAGGGAAGCAGGTGTTTTCTCATTTTAAAAGAGTTCCTATTGATTTCCACCTCGGAAACATAACCTGCCCTACTTGGACCTCCACCTCTGTTGGTCCAGTGGCAACGAGCTGCTGTCATCAGTGTATGTGTGTGTGGGTGTGTGTGCGTGCGTGCATTGGGTGCGCGTGTGTGATGTAAGGTCGACACAAGCAGTTCTCCTGCTGTAATATCGCCTAAATTTCACAAGGCCACCGATGGGCGGCGGGGACCGCATTTTTTCCCCCTTTATCACGCCACCTCTCTCTCTCTGGAAGAGACCTGCACACACAATATTGTGTCCAAGTGAACAGTGCATATACTGTACTGCAATGACGCATTAATAGCTCGAGACACTCACACAGACATTGTTGAACCCAGCTGCCATTGGGTGAGTTTGTGCTGGTGGAATTCTCACGTGGTCTTCCTGTTCATACAGGGAAGATGAACGAGTCAAAGAAAATCGACGGACGGTGGATGGATGGCGCTTGAACTAGATCGAGGCGATTTGGGGGTTCCACTTCTGAACTTACTGAGAGATCTGTTTCATAGTTGTCGTTACCGAAACCACCGTGATCTCCGGGAGATGATGACGATGACGGGTCGGTCAGAGCCCGGACCCTCATTTGGGTCCGCAGATAGTAAACAAAGAGGGCAATCAAGGTGCCAATCAGCAGGAGGACCACAATGACTGATGCTGCAATCCCTCCTGCGTTGCTAGGCTTGGTTGATGCTGCAACACGAGATATAACCGACTCTGACTTGGGCTTTTATACTGAAAATCTGCAATAGGCCTGTTTTCCTTACGTGTGGCTCCATCAATGACTTTTTTAGCACAGTTGACCCCGACGGTGTACTCAATGTCATCCAGGGCCAGGACACCGAAGGCACCCTTGATTCCCTCAAACACAATCTGGCGACAAACGCGGAACGGATCGCAGTGAGTGTCACGACGGGGCCGAAAACGTTTTACACGATGTGAGCGACTAACTTGGTATTCTTCGGTGGAGACAATGTCAATGTCAAAACGTCTCCATGCTCCCCCTAGCTCGGTGACCTCCAGCTGCTCATTGAGAAGACCTTTGGACAGTGTCCATACCTTCAGCTGGCTGTCCGCTACAAGATGCAAAAACAAAACAAAAACAAAAAACAAAGCCTGTTATAAAGTTATAAAGAGTTTGCATGAATATATTAGCCACCGGAATTTGCATACTCAGAAACGCATTTCTACATGCTAATTTTGTTCAAGAAAGGTTTAGAAAAAAACATGCTGGTGGAAAACTATTTTCAAAACTTGATTCTTACTTGAATATTGTTTGTAGAGCCAGAATTTCAGACAAGTGCCTTTCGTCGGGGGCAGGTGAGGGCCCAGCAGCTGAGCCTTCTGATTGGCCGCTGTCCGGTTGCTACTGGGAATGAACAGGAAGTGACCTGGAAAATGGAGATGGAAGGATGCTCATTGTCAAATGGAGCCACGCTGACAGTTGACATTCCTCAGATTTGGATTTGTGAGGAAATAAAGGTGTCTGATATTTGGTTGCGCTGAGTCTTGACCTTTCTCTGTTCCAAGACTGTGGTCTTCTGACGGGGTAGAGTAGTGCATCTCTTTTTCGTGACTTGTCAACTCCCAATCCAGTTGGTCCCGCTGGATGTTTTGAGTGTTACTCCAGGTACACATTCCTTTCTCAAAACTACACTTTGAACCTAAGACGACATCCATCGCAAACACCAGTTTGTAGCGTGAAAAGCAGACAGCATGTGCTGACCATATAGTTTCCGTTTCGTAAAACCTGGAATCAAGAGCTCCAAAACTAATAGGCTGATGAAACCGTTGCTAAACTCCACCAACCTTGATTTTCACATGGATGAGCAGAAAGGAAAATATCATCAATCGCAACGTGAGTGTCTTTGCCTCCTCTTCCTATGACCTCAAACTGCAGCTGAAGAACAAAACGTCAACACATAAGCATTAAATAAGTAACACAAATGATCGGATCTATTCATACGGAGCTTTAGGGGTTCCGTAACTTATATTTTAGAAATTGTAACATATTCCAATATTTTTTAAAAATTAATATACACATTTCCAAATATTTTAATACCGCCACATTCTACCTGCCAGTCCATAAGATTGCTGGAGATGTTTCCATTAGCATGGCGCCAGACGTCTCCCTGGTCCTGATTATCGGTAAAAATCTTGACCCTCTCACCTTCCATCGGCTTCATATACACTGACAAAGAACCTGCAAAAAAATTGCGGTCTATTGTTTCTGAATCCGTCTGTCACTTCCGTTGCGTTCGGGGGAGTCACCAGGATTCTCGCTTCCCATGTGATACCAGAAATTCAGACACTCGCTACGAGCTTTTCCGATGCGAACGGGTGATGTGAGGGTGGTGGTAGCGCCAGCGGGAAGAACGCTTCCTCCAGTCTTAACCATCATGTAGAAACCTAGCGTAGACACAGAACAGAATGTCATACACTGTTGATTTTCTTCCATTTTAGTCTTTCCGCCCATGTTGAACTTCACTGCACCATACAGCATATTGCCATTTTCAATATTTTCACTCCATGTAGCCAAGCAACCACAAATACTAACGCGGCGGTTCATGTACATTATGTACGTCTATGTATGTGTATATACAAGCTAATTTTGATTACCCAGTTCTGTCTCCAGAGTGTGATCGATTTTGGGTCCTGTCGCTGTTGGCGTGTGTCCGTTTCCAAGGACCCAGTAAACCTGACCGGAACTTCTGTAGCCACACTGCTGGCCCTCAAAAGAACACAACCTTGGCACAGAACAGGGACGGGCCACCAGCGCCACATCATCTATAGCCACCTGGCCGTCGAAACCCGAGCGCACAGCTTCAAACATCAACTGTGGGTAGAGTAAATATTTGAGATGGTGACGTCATTTGTAAAGTGACTTATAGTGAGTAATCCTTTTTCGAGATATGCTGGTGTTGCGGCGTACCTGATACGTGGTGAACTGGTGTGGCACTGGGCAGTGAGCTTCATGCCACATGTTGCCATGAGCTCCGCTGCGGGTCCACAGCAACTTCTCATAACCGTCTTTATCAAATAACTTCACATTGAGAGCCCCTAAGAGAGGGAACATTTCATTTGAGTTAATTTCGAGGCCCCAATAAGACACGCTATATGGGGCCCGAAAAAAACAAGTACCAGGCAATCTTTGCAAAACTCGCACACCCCGTTCAACTGATAGTGAAACAACTTTGTCGATGTGACATCCTGGCTGAGTACCTCACCAATATTTGTCCCGTAGATTTTGTAGAAGAAGGTCAAGCAGTGGTCGGTATGACTTGGTAAAAGTGGCAATGACAGTAAACGTCCAAAAGCACCACGCAGTGAGGAACTCCACATGTCCACGACAAAACTTTTTCCTATCAAAAGAGGCATTCTATGAATGAGAATGAATGAATGAATACTTTATTGTCATTGCACACTTGTTACAACGAAATTTTGCAGGAGCCTCCACCCCCAAAGTGTCGTGAAATCTAAAAATATAAAAGTATAAAAAGTATATAAATACATTGCACTCCCCTGGACTTACACGCAATCATATGCACACATTTAAAAATTAATAAAATATTCGGCACTAATTAAGGTACAGTCAAAGTCTTACAAAATGATATCAATCAGGCATTAACATGACAGTATGTGGGCTATTTCGGACTCATTGAATGAGCACTCGGGAAGAGAACGCTTTCTAAAAAAAAACAAAAAAAACAAACATTATTGTCATCTCGCGCCGTTAAGTGAGCGTACCAAACCCGATGGTGTGGTCCATTCCATCAACCAGTGTCCAGTCAAAGTTGTCACCGTTGTCCTGGTGCCACCCACACAGCCCATCCTCAAAGTTACATGACAGTGCTTCCCGATAACCATGCAAAACAAAACCAAGAATTGCAGCAAAAATGTGTTACGGAGCAATATGTTTGGGTCTTTCAATAATAAAAGTTACCCGTTGAAGAAGAGGGAAAATAGTTGGCATGGCAACCAGTGAAGCGAACGTTCTTTACTCGAATCTTGGCGCTAGGACCCGGTTTCACCGCGCGAGATTCAAATGCCAACTGGTGGAGAAAGGAGATGAAGATGAGCCAAGGTGAAAAGTCTTTCAACCTATTCCGGCTTTTCCCATACGTAGTCTCAATTGAAAGGAGGTCAAATCACTTCATCTATTGGGGTTACAATGCATTTCAGGTTCATTCAGATACTTCACTCCAAAGCCAAGTATCCCGAACATTTTGTGAGTCGGGGATCTATTTTCATTTGTCACAATCACACGTAAAAACACACACCTGGAAGCGATGTTTCCTGGCTCCGATGGCAACTTGTGCCGGTTGCCACGCTGCCTCCTCTGTTCCGGTCTTGCCACTGAACTCCCACAGTTTAGGCTGCACACCCAACATGCTGTCTATCACCCTGACTGACAGCTCACCTGCAGTCATGTGATGTAATAGGCAAATGATTGAGGTAAGTATGCCGTGGGGGGGGGGAGAAAACAACAAATTCTGTGTGATCGATTCATAAGCGTACCAATGTGGGCTGGATTTCCAGTGAGTGCAAAATCAAATTGTAACGTGCAAGCAGGGCCAGATGGGCCCAGGAGAGGCGTCCGCGTCTGTGCCTCAGTCAGCTGTTGGCCCGGGGCCTCAGCCACATATAAGTAATCTTCTGCCAAAAAATAAACGTGCGTTTATAAGTGTGGTTGTTTCATGTGAAAAATGTGAATAAACCAACAGTCGGTGCCCATCTGTACCTTTTGCTGTAGAATTTGGGTGAAGCACCCAACCTTGACTCCCAATGCTTGTGTCTGTCCAGCCTGAGCTGCCTTTACTGTATGAGAAGTCCCCTGTGACACAGACAATCATATTAGCATGCTAATTCTACGGCTATGGATGACGTTTTCCATTTTGTGAGTACGGATCAAAACCACCAAATCACGGTGACAAGCTTGGGAAAATCAAATTAATCAAAAACATTTTTGGAAATGTAAGCAGGAAGGCTGTGGTGGATATTCAAACCTCAGAAATGTGAGCTCAGACATGTGAAGCACGAGGCTCCCGTGGACTGCATACTTTTCGATGAGAAGAGGAAAAAAAAAAAGGATTCGAAGAATCCCAGGGGTGTGGCCTCAATTATATGCACACCAGTTTTATGCAATCACATGACGCATAACCATTCCTACTCAAGGACAAGTTTGTTGGAGAGCAAAGCATTGCACGTGATTAGACGAGTTGATACAGGTACATGCGAGCAAACAAGTTTCATCAACTCACCGCACGCGGCTTCATCCTCTGCTCCCTCGCAGTCGCTTTCAAAGTCACACATCTTATCAGGCACGGTGCAAGGGTTCTTGGGAGATTTCGGGAATTTTTCCAACCACATACTGTCTGATAAAACAAAGTAGCGTCCCGTCACTGCGGACGCCTTCAACAAAACGAGGATGTGTCTTCGTCCGATTTGATTGCGTTAGACCCGTAAAAAAACGACAATTGGTCACCGTTACCATTTGATCGGCGGCATTCGGGGGACAACACGATGTTGTCGATAGCGACACCTCCGTATGCAAGTTCCCTGACAGCCGCCATGATCAGAATCTTGAAGATGAGAGGAAAAAGTGTCAATGTTGAAGAACAGTTCTCATGAAAGAAAAAATACGTATGACACAGTTTGTCTACAAATGCTAATTCCCAAGGTGCGGCGGGCGGCCTTGCATCCAAAAATGTGTGTGTGGGTTCAGGATCAACACTCACTTGAAAAGTGGAGTTATTGACAATTTCCACTTCAGCCTTGACCCAAACATCACCCAGAGCTCCGCCCCGCTTCCACGCCGCTGAGATGCTCTTATCAGCCACCAGCACCGTCAGTCCGCCAGACCTCGGCCCAAACTGGTGTGTGTACATGACCATCTACAGCGGGAAGTGGACGGACGTGGCTCAAATCACGCGAACGTAAATAGTCAGCTCACCCTCCCAAAAAAAAAAAAAAAAAGGCACTGAAGAGAATATGTGGACTTGCCTTGCACGGATGAGCACTATTGGTTGGTTCTAGGGGAGGACTTTGGAAGGCAGCCCAATCCTTTCGGAGCCCGCCGTCGGGAACGGTGACATACAAGAAGTGACCTGCCAGACAGACCAGCTTCAGCATAACTTGAGTAGATTTAAAATACATTTGTATTCTGTTGAACTTAGCGCATGACATTTTGGCTGCAAAGACGTGGTTGAATAATGAATTCTAATTGGCAGTACCCGATACGCTGTTGTTGGAATGATCCCGTCCTGGTCCTTTCAAAGGATCTGAGATGTTTTCCTGACTGGTCCGTACCCATTTTAGATCGGATAATGACCTGAGGTCCCAATCACACACACCATTCTCAAAGTCACAGCGCCGATATCCCTCTGCACACACACACACACACACACACAGTTACACACTCCTATTTGAACTGCCGATCTATTTGTGTTGATTGACACGAACCGAGATATTCATACTGTGTGCAGATATGATTTAAAAAAGTTCACGTCAATCATGAAAAGTCCAAACAAACATCGAGCTCCCGGAATCGGCATACCGGCGTGTTGTTCTTGTTTGATCCTCTGCGGTTAAATTTAAGTTCTTTATCGCCCGCGCTTTACTGTCATGATCACTCAGTATGATACCGCAGATATTTCTGCAAACTTCAATCACAATTATAAGCATGTTGTACGACTGGATAATCACAAATGATATCAAGAAGCTTTAACATGGACATCGTAAAAGGCAAAGGCGGGAGACGAGTTTCTTTTTAGCTGATACTCGATATTGGAGTGCTCTTCTGTCCCTTTGCGATGTCCTTTTGTTTGTGTTTACGCACCGCAGTTCTCCTCATCGGTCCAGTCGCCACAGTCATCGGTGCCATCGCATACTTGACGTTGGGCGACACAGCCGCCGCGCTTACACGCCAGCATTTCGGCTGGACACTCTTTGCCAGGTAGTGGCACTGGAGAAGTAAAGAGTGGGAAACAAGAAACATTTCTTTGTGGATTTTCGCGGTGTGGTGTGAAGACGGAGTGTAGCCCCGCCCAGAGAGAACAATTGCGAGGGCGGCCATTTTATATTGGACGACAGTATCGCTAAGAACAACGAGATTTAATTGGGGGTGCTCACAGGGCAAAGCGCAGTCCAGAAACTCCAGCTGGTCCACGGCAACATCTCCTCTCCGCCCCTGGAGGCGGTTTGAGTAAAGATGGATCTGAAAGGGTGCGGCGATGCGGCCCAGAAAGACGGTGGCCTCCCTCCATCCTCGGAAGCTGGTGGCTTCGGGCCGCCACATGACGGCCGTTTCCGCGTCTTGCCGGACGACAGATGCCAAGAGCGGAGAGGAGCCGAGGTCTGTTTGACCTGCGGCGATGTCACATTCGTACCGGAGCCGTGACGTTATCCTGTCGCGCCCCGTCATAACGCACTGCGATTCAAAACGTCGACGGCTTTGGGAGAGAGCTACCGTTTGCTTACCTGAATCCCACAGGAAATATCTGAGGCGAAGACGACATGTCGGCGAGGACTCTTGCATCTTTGGTGACACAAGGACTGCGGTTTTCACACCTTGGGACTTGACCTCTGTCACACCCATAAACCAACCTGGACGGAAAGTGCACATTAAATCGTTCCCGCATAAAACGTTTATGATAGCCCATACAACGCCGTGTTATTGCAGATCCCTTTTTTGAAGTGACATTGATGCAATCCATACCTGAGGCAGTCCCGGTGGTAAAGTCAGAGGACGGCCCGCTTCCCGTCAGCGTGTCACCTCTCTGACGTCGTTCCCACCTGTATTCTGCATTCAAGGACTGGTCCTTCCATCCGCATATTCCTGAGTCCTCAAAGTCACACCGGAATCCCTTCCCGCTGTAGCCTTGGAAGGAATACACAGACTTACTCCGTCAATATTGTTACTTTAGGAGTCATTTCGGGGACAAGAACCGTACCGCAGTCCTGTTCATCATCGCAATCCATACAGTCACACACAAAGTCGCATCTCCTCTCAGGGCTGGAGCATGGATGAGAGGCAGCTGGGGAAAAAGCAAGAGGAAAGCATTCATTCAACCGGCTCTGCAGCGGATGCTGAGAATCGGACAGTCGCTTTACCAAAATTTGAATGGTTCAAATTACCTTCCAGGGTCAATGCTTAGAGATATTTTACTCAAGGAGTTGCTTTGTTTTGGAAAATCAACAGTGCCTTTGCAATTTGCTTCATTCATTCAGCCAGGTCTTATCTGATTACATTTCTGTCACAATTTATGGCACAGTTCTTTGCAGCGGGCTCAAAGGCCAGAGGGAAAGTAATCCGGTTAATGCGGGCAACATGCCAATGGTCCATCCAAAGGTCTCTAAATCAGAATTGTCGGAGACCACGTTGGACAAAAACATCGTCAGCACCTTTTTGTTTTGTTTTTCTTTTACTCATATGTAATGGCTGCAACATAATATTGAGTTGCGTCGATGACGTTTGTGTGTTTCTATCTTCACTAGCATTGAATAGTTCTTTACAATGAAATCACATTTGTTTTGCTGACGCAGACATATGCCATCGATGCATAAATAACTTTGAATTGCAGTAGAATATAACCACATCATGAAGAGGCCCGTTTATAATATTGATCATAGCTATAGTTTGCATTGCTATAGCAGAACAATATCAATATAGTTAAGTACAAGTACACTACTAAAACTATACAAATATCAGCCAATGTCCCTTTAAGGATGATAATGAGCCCCAAGATAAACACTTTGATTGAGAACGAATGATTTGATCTTGACCACAAACTCAACATTGTATTTCATTCACGCAAATGAAACTCATAAAAATACTTTCTGAAGCATTCGGCTTACTTGACTTACCAAAGTGCAGAATGAAAGCCAAGATGAGGGCTGAGGTTCTGATTTGTACAATCCTTCTCCCCTTCCACCACATCTTGGCAGCTCAGGGCACAATCTAATGGGTTCTGATTGACGTCTCTTGAAGCTGACTTTTGTCTCTTTCTTATTCCAGTATGTTCCTTCCTAAAAGATAAGAAGTGGACTTTAAGCACTCCCGGCATGCAACTCTATCATAAACCGCATATTAGGGCACAGTGACAAATGAACGTGCCAAGATTTCACAGGCGGCACATACACATTTGTGATCACAAGTTCTCCAGATTTCTCATGGGCAAAAATCTCCAGAATGTTGGGTATTGCTGAATTTTCTTCCACCATTATTTTTCAAGCATGGACTATGTACGAAGGTGGTGAACCCATTCGGAGGGGGTACCCACATTGCCTCTTCCAGCCCTGGCCCTATGTGAAAAAGTGCTTGTCTCCTAAATCTTATGAGTGGTTGGCTCATGATTGACATGGTTCCTTCAATCACAGCAAGTCATCCAGGTCCTGAAGTACCAGAACAGCCCCAGTGCATCACACGATCACCACCCTGTTTGACTGTTGGTATGATGTTCCTTTTCTGAAATGCTGTCTTACATTTGCACCACATATAACGAGGCACACAGCTCCCAAGAAGTTAAACCTATGTCTCATCGGTCCATAGAATATCCTCCCAAGTCTTAGCAATGATTCATGTGTTTTTTTTTTCCTTCTTTTTGTTCTTCTTGGTCAGCCATAGTGGTCACCTTGAAACCTGCCGTGGATGTCATTTGTGCTCAGTCTCTCCCATTATTGTTGCGCGATGAAGACTGACCTCCTGGATGAGTTGGCATTGTGTTTTGGGGGGTAGTTTTTTTTTTTTTTTTAGATCTGCTATTCACCACCTCTTCATGTTTTCTTCATTTGTGGATAAAGGCTCTCACCATGGTTTGCAGGAGTCCTAAAGCTTTACTAATGCCTTTGTACGCCTCCCCAGACTGATAGATGCTAATTACTTTATTTTTCATCAGTTCTTGAATTTTTTTGGGATTGTGGGATTTTCTTGCAGGTTTCTGATACCTTTTTGCTGAAAAGTCCTACACGGGTGCAAAAGTACGTATACAGTATTAAATCATGAAATGAATGACATATTATATGATCAACGGACTTACACAAGCACCACTAATCGTGCGTGTGGGTATGAATGCTTTATTCTTTTAACTGTTGCCAAACCAGTCTTGGCAACATAATTAATTATGAAACTGTGGAGTCAACTGAACAGATTATAAAAGAGGAGATATTGTTCTTTAGGCATTTCCAGCAGACCGTAGTGTAGGGTGAAGGTACATACTTGTCAAATCTCATAAGCACTGCCATTGTACAATACATCCACACCTAACTTTATAATCAATCATAAGAAACAGTGATTTTGCATGGCGTGTACATTCATTCGATATGAACTCAAGCGTCCATAACATTAGGTATGCATGAGTGCCAAACCGATCCAAAACTCAAAAACAAAAATTAAAATTAAAATCAATGTGGGTGAAGGTTATCACTGAGGTATGGATATAACAATGTTTAATATATTTAACTATAAGTCCACACTGAAGCTGTAAAAACGGGCAAAACTGCCACTGGCAATGAAACGGATTCTGACAACTTACACAAGTAGTATTTATTGAAATACAGTAATGTCTTGCCTAATTTGGCCTTTCAACGTCCCACGGAGATGTCACCACTGCCACCGTGTGGCAAAAAAAGGTGAGAAGTGAAACCATAGTAATAATTAGTGACTTTAGACAAAATAGCATCAGGATGTAAATGTTGAACCGAAAAGTTCATGATTAATATGGTCTTTGATGCTGGTGTCTATTATATTTTTGCAATAGTTTCTATCAGTATCCTTCGTTATCCCAGGTCACCTCATAGTCCGGGTACCGAACCTTCAGTTTCTCAGTGGCTATTGCGTGGTTTGCTCTTCCGAACCCCTGTAAAGGAAAAACACCACAGACACTGTCACTCGCCTTTGGGAAATACACTGTCAGGACTTGCGAGGGGGCTGAATTTGACATTCACCATAGAGTAGCCGTAAACATGGATCTTCTTCGCTTGGGCATCATGTCTGATCCTTCCCCCTCCGACACATTCGCAGTCCAAGAGTCCATCCCTTTCCAACTCCTCAGAAACCTTGTCGTAGATATCCGCTGACACGTACCATTTCATGTGATTATGTGCATTGTACCAAAAAAAGATCATCAATAGATGGCGGTTCATGTGCAGGATGATCAGTTTGTGGGGTCGGGATATATTTTCGTCACACATTAGCAACACTCACCGTGGTACTCGGCCCAGGCATATCCACGGACTATGTCTACTTCTGTGTCGTCGTCTTTCTCTCTGCTGTGGACTCTGATGAGGACGTACTTGAACACACCGGAGGGATCGATGTCTGCCTGCGGGATATTTACCATGCGGGCAGCAGCTTTCGTTTGTGTGCACATGTCCGCACAACTTGACAGCCACGGGGGCAAGTAAATTAGCAAACTATGGGTTCCTATTAGAAGTGCAAAAACCGTTTCGGCTGGTGCAAATTTAATGTATTAAGATTCCATGCATGGCTACAAACTTCAGTGTTTTGTAGAAGGTCACTTCCGTATCTTCAAACTACTTCTGGTTCAACGTTTTCAAAACAATATATTCATTTGACTGGTTTACTATGTTTTATCAACTTGGAAGGCTATTGGGATGGGATGACAAGTCTGTTTTATTTAGAATTTTTCAAATTAATAATAAATAGTAATTAACAGCAAATATGCAAATAAAAATATTGACATCGTAATATATAAATTTTATTCTGAAAGAAACGGTGCCAGGACCGCAACTTCCTTTACACTCGAACGTCACAACATATTTCAGTACTGTATACTGTTTTCTTTTTCGTTCTTTACAATGCTGGCAGAAGTGTAGGATGCATGTAAATGTACTTTTAGTGAAATATTTAAAACAGCGACCACATTGTCACCATAATTGCTCAATTTCTGCAAAAAACATACAATTGAGTTAATCTAAAAAGAAATATATTGCTGAACCATTGTGGTCTTAAGATTTCAAAACACATTAATAATTGTGTTGTTTATGTACTCCAGAAATTAAATCAAACATTTTCAATACATATTCTACTTTGTGTGTTTGGTCCACCAGAGGCTTTATGTATACAAAATTACAGTCAAATGTTTGCAGTGTGAGACATCAGAAGTCACTTTGCAAGCAAGTTTGAGGTCCTGTAAAATCATGTCCATATTTAAATCCAGAGTGATACCGTGCAAACTGTACCACAGTTTACTTGCTTTCTGACTGCACCACATGTCATTGAAAGTCTAGAGAGCTCGGTCACTGAGTCCTCTCTTTTTCCACTCACGGGCTCGAAGTGCAATGAAGACCAAGACGGTAACCGAGAGCAGCACAAAAAGAACTGTAAGGCTTTCCCATATTCCCGGTGCCAATGCCTTCCATGTTTGAACTTTTTCTGATGGCAGCAAATTACTCAGACTCAACATGTAGCCCAGAGCCCACCCAACGGAGGCATCGCCAGCCTGCAGGATAAAATAAAACAATTGTGATTGGAACAGGCACCTTCATTTTCATAAGAGCAGAGAGGAAAACGCCTGACTGTTCAAAAATGCCAAAGCTTTCACCTTCTTCTTGAAAGAAATGCGTGAGAATGACTTTTCATCAAAGCTGTATCCTTTAAGTAGGAGAACCTTGACAAACACGGACGAGGCACAATAATCCCTCAGGCGAGACGCTTGGTCTGGAGCAAGAGCCAGCATCTAAATGATTGTGTGAAAAAAAAAACAAGGCGCTAGTGTGTTAATGTGTACAGTTAATATTATAATGATTTATTGTCCTTTGAGGGGTCAATCAACCATTTGAAATTGTATATTGAATGACACATTCTTTGGTTTATTGTCCATCCCTCTGAATAAGAATAAAATATTACATATAAGTGGTTGATTGTTGACTTTAGGATGTTATTTATTTTTTTTTTTATATGTGAAACATACTTTCTCTGAATGGATTTGTCCATCCCCTATAATCTAGAATGCATCAGTTATTGTCAAATTCTTCCAAACATGTGCAGACATGTAATAAATGAGAGATTATTCCAAGAAACCCTAAGCCAAAAATGAAACACGTGACACTTACCTGAGCAAAACTCATCTTGCACACTGTTTGAGCAGCTTCCTCCATTTGTGCGGGAGTGCTCACTGTGATGCCAGTGATGCGCCCCAGGAAGGCGTGAATGTAGAAAAAGGCCGAAAATGCCTGTTTAAGCAGACAAGTGTGATAACTGCACATGCAATGAGAGTGTACAGCAAAATAAAGTCAATGTTTCCAAGAGCCCAATGTTACCATTCTTACCATGAAGCTGCCGGTCACGTTGGGCTGAAAGACGTTATCGAAGGAGCAGTGAGAAAGGGGCAGCTGTCGAAGGAGAAGATCTCGGAAACATTGCCCACACATTGCTCATATTGTCCGCTGCCGTGTATGAGCAAAGAATCTTGCGCTTCATAGGTGCTCGGTTTGTACTTGGCTGTACATGGAGAATTGAATATGCTGTCCAGATTTACTTTTACGGAAGAATCTGTAGGATGGCACGGGTGAGTGACTGATACTGAATGACCCTGAGACTGAGAGAGAGGGAGAGAAACAGAGAGGGATGGACGGATGACTTTACAGATGCCTTCTCCACAGACTTTACACAGCAAAAAATAAATACGTAAAAAATAGACGGATATTACACACATATTTTTTTGGTAACTTTTAATTTAAAGTATGTGCAATATTTTGCTTACAATCAAGCCAAAGTTAAGTCAAGTACCTTGACAATGTGGGCCAGCAGCCTCTTGATCACCTGATCCTGCCCGTAGCAGAGGAAGCTGTGTGTGTACAGAAAATACTCCTGACCATACAGACGTAGCTTCATCATGTCCTTCTCATCCTCCACTTGCTCTTGAGTCACAAATGTTATCTGGGTGGATGCACCGCCGAAATCGAGGGCCCCGACTGTGGGCCTCTCCGAGCTGAGCCACTGCCCTACAAAGCCATACTAGAAGGGAATTACAGTAGACAATGAGGCACTGTTGTACGGTCCTTTGTCTAAAAAGTGTCACTTTTGTCTCAAACACTGATCAATGTTTACAATTAACCATTGACCACCAAAGCAGACATAGTCAGTCTTTTATTTCCGCTTAATTAATTTGTATCTTTAAAAATCCTTGCGTAGCCAATTCAGACGGTATATAGCTAGCCAGTTATAAGCCACTAGTACCCCTTTCAGACTGAGCTGGTGCCAGTACTTGTTCGTTGCTGGTCTCCCGCCTGAAGCAGTGAGTGGGCATCAGAGGCAAAGCATTGGAGTAACGCAGGTCATACTTGGCAGACAGGACCATCTATCTCAGCCTTGGCCACTCACTTCCTCAGCTCCAGTCGCTCTTGGTGTCCCACAGGGCTCAATTGTAGATCCTTTTACTTTTCCCCTTTTTTTTTTTTTTTTTTTTTACTTTACTCTTTTGCTCCTCCAACAGGAAACATGGAATACCCTCTCACTTCAATGCAGATGACACAACGCTTTGAAAAAGAGTAATTGATAGTCTACTGCTCCGAATGTCTTAATGAAATAAAGGCCTTGCTGCCGCAGAACCTTTTCAGTTACCAGGATCAGTTGAATTCCGAATGAGTGTACCCATACCTTGATGAAATTCTCTAAGAGGTAGTTGACAGTGACCCAACCGTATGCTCCCTCCTCTTGACCGGACAAAATGGTGGCCCCCTGGTAGCTGAAAGGGTATGACTGGATTTTACGGCCAACTTCTTGCAGAATTTGAGCTGAATGCTTTGGACTGGAAATGCTAGGAGGTTGAAAAAAAAACAAAAAACAAAACGTTAACATATCGTATCTAACATTTCCACCGAACAATCTAATGCAATTCACTTTTGGGTGCCAGCCAATCACAAAGCACATAGAGTCAAACAATGATTCACTCCCGCGTTCACAACAAAGAACATTTAAGAGTCTTCAGTCAACTTAAATGTTCCCTTATTGGAATGTAGGAGGAACCTGCAACCACACATGTTTTTGCAATGTGGGAAGAAACCCACAGAAGACCCACACAGGCATGGGGAGAACATTGCTTATCCTTACTAAGATCGCGGTGTGCTGCAGCCTATCTCAGATGACTGAGGGGGAGTAGACCCAGAGCTAGTCGCCAGCCAATCGCAGGGCACTTGCAAACAAACAACAATTCACACTCACTCTCACTTTAACAGTCCTAACTCAAGCCACCATGCATGTTTTTGTAACCTGGGAGGAAGACCGGACTACCCGGATAAAAAGATGGATGGTCTAGAATATGAAGATACAGATTCGCAAAATTCTATCCAAACCCGCACAGATCACCACCCACACTGACTCACCGCAGAAGCCGCATGCCAGCTGTGGCCCCCAGGTACACGGGTGTGACCTTGTGTCTGTGTGCAGGGACGTCGAGCACTGCCTGGTCTAGACACACCTCCAAGCTCTGACCTACCGCTCCCTGTTGGCCCGCATAGCTGGAGATCCCACCACCTGAAAGAGGTATCAGCACTTTGTGACATGACTCATTTTGTGATTTGAGAATGTTACCAGATTCACCCCCACAATGGATGTTTATAGATTATAAGAAGCATAACAAAATAAAAATGCAATGCAAATACTTCAAAAACGGATTAAGTGAGAGAATCCATTTCAACTTACCCGTTGCATGGCATTCACTGTGTTGGGTGACCACACCGGTGCCATTTTGCTTGTCTGCCGGCCACTTGTATACAAATAAGGATGTGTGTGAGGATCCGGCATCCAAAACGATTCCGTACTGTAAGATTAGGGAACAAATTCAAGAGTGCCTAGAGTCAGTGGAGTGTTGAGTTGAGAACCCAATCATGCTTCTGGCTTTGCTTGATTCCGTTCTTGAAATAAGTCCTTTGACCTTTGTTAAGGTTTTTGGTTGTGGTATAAAATTGGGATGTCAAATCTTTTGAAATTTGAAACGCTACAAGTTTTCTCTTCAATCAAATGTTCCTTTCATTCTAATTGCATTTTGATTAAAGGTATACATCTGCGGTCGTAAATAAGGGTACAACAAGAGTCCATTTCTGTCCTCCCAACAACCACACTCCCATGAACAAGCCAATGCTTATTTCTTTCTGCAAGTGTATACTGGGCACGTAAGCCCCGTGAATATCAACGTGGTGTCTGATGAATACATAAACTAGCAATTGTCATGCATAGAGAATATAAGACTATCATTTAAAGTACGTGGATTTCAATAAAAACCACAGGTACAGTGCTGGAGATTCTTCCGGGGAGCCTCACCTCCTACGGTCTTTGGTTACATGTGAACCAACCGCACACCATCACACATCCAATAATAACCCGCGGGGTCGACCTTACCATAAAGCCGGGCGCCACGGGGACGTCTTCGCTCGGCACAGTGAGAAGCAGGACTGCGGCCAGACCGATCACAAGCAGAATGAAGAGGACGGCAGGATGAGCCGCACACTGAGCCATGACCGAGGCAAAACGAGGATCACCGGATGACTGTAATGCGCTACGTGAACGCCTCGAGTTGGACAAGTCGCTCTAACTCCTGCTCGCCCTGTTTACATCCAACTGCAGAAAGCAACATTTAGCATTGTTGGATTTACGATCCTCCCATGTCGAAGCTCCAAGGCTACTCGTTCTGTCCAAGGAGCAATGTTTTGACTTGGAGCCCCAGTTGATGTGTGAAGCGAAGCCTCGTGCTCATTTGTTGCTTGGATTAAGTCGCAAATCCACGTTTTCTTGGTCTGAGAGCCCAAAGCGCACAGTTAGTCACTCAAGGGATGAAAACAATGGATGTCTCGGGCTGGCAGGGATCCACATTGTAGGTGACTGGACTGAGGAACTGCAGGGCTGCTTGTTGTTTTGGTCTTGTATTTGCATGTCAATGGGCGCTGCCCTCAACTGGCTTGCAAATAGCATCCTCTTTTGAATGGAAACTTGAGCTCGGAAGTGAAGTTTTCCGCAGACGACTAAACTGGTCTTGATGCAGTTTTACAGAAAAATCTCAACTATATTTGAGTTTATTGGAAAACCAAGCTAACGAAAAGGCTTTTGAATATACTCAATAGCCTTTTCATTATCTTCACAACTACACTCAAACAGCTCACACAACACCCATTCAAAAGTGGATTTTTTTTGGTTTGTTTTTGTTCTGCACAGGGAGTGCAATTTAATTCTGTCCATTTGCATGCGACGACAGACTTGGTCAGTGCCATACCTCCGGACAGAAGTCTGAATAATCTGGTTGCGGGTCCTCGAGGGCCTCTTTCCTGCATGCTTCAGACATCTCCGTCCTCCAACATAGCTAAACAATGATTCACTCCGCGTTCACAACAAAGAACATTTAAGAGTCTTCAGTCAACTTAAATGTTCCCTTATTGAATGTAGGAGGAACCTGCAACCACACATGTTTTTGCAATGTGGGAAGAAACCCACAGAAGACCCACACAGGCATGGGGAGAACATTGCTTATCCTTACTAAGATCGCGGTGTGCTGCAGCCTATCTCAGATGACTGAGGGGGAGTAGACCCAGAGCTAGTCGCCAGCCAATCGCAGGGCACTTGCAAACAAACAACAATTCACACTCACTCTCACTTTAACAGTCCTAACTCAAGCCACCATGCATGTTTTTGTAACCTGGGAGGAAGACCGGACTACCCGGATAAAAGATGGATGGTCTAGAATATGAAGATACAGATTCGCAAAATTCTATCCAAACCCGCACAGATCACCACCCACACTGACTCACCGCAGAAGCCGCATGCCAGCTGTGGCCCCCAGGTACACGGGTGTGACCTTGTGTCTGTGTGCAGGGACGTCGAGCACTGCCTGGTCTAGACACACCTCCAAGCTCTGACCTACCGCTCCCTGTTGGCCCGCATAGCTGGAGATCCCACCACCTGAAAGAGGTATCAGCACTTTGTGACATGACTCATTTTGTGATTTGAGAATGTTACCAGATTCACCCCCACAATGGATGTTTATAGATTATAAGAAGCATAACAAAATAAAAATGCAATGCAAATACTTCAAAAACGGATTAAGTGAGAGAATCCATTTCAACTTACCCGTTGCATGGCATTCACTGTGTTGGGTGACCACACCGGTGCCATTTTGCTTGTCTGCCGGCCACTTGTATACAAATAAGGATGTGTGTGAGGATCCGGCATCCAAAACGATTCCGTACTGTAAGATTAGGGAACAAATTCAAGAGTGCCTAGAGTCAGTGGAGTGTTGAGTTTGTCACAACTTCACACCAAAACAAAAACGCACAACCCAATCATGCTTCTGGCTTTGCTTGATTCCGTTCTTGAAATAAGTCCTTTGACCTTTGTTAAGGTTTTTGGTTGTGGTATAAAATTGGGATGTCAAATCTTTTGAAATTTGAAACGCTACAAGTTTTCTCTTCAATCAAATGTTCCTTTCATTCTAATTGCATTTTGATTAAAGGTATACATCTGCGGTCGTAAATAAGGGTACAACAAGAGTCCATTTCTGTCCTCCCAACAACCACACTCCCATGAACAAGCCAATGCTTATTTCTTTCTGCAAGTGTATACTGGGCACGTAAGCCCGTGAATATCAACGTGGTGTCTGATGAATACATAAACTAGCAATTGTCATGCATAGAGAATATAAGACTATCATTTAAAGTACGTGGATTTCAATAAAAACCACAGGTACAGTGCTGGAGATTCTTCCGGGGAGCCTCACCTCCTACGGTCTTTGGTTACATGTGAACCAACCGCACACCATCACACATCCAATAATAACCCGCGGGGTCGACCTTACCATAAAGCCGGGCGCCACGGGGACGTCTTCGCTCGGCACAGTGAGAAGCAGGACTGCGGCCAGACCGATCACAAGCAGAATGAAGAGGACGGCAGGATGAGCCGCACACTGAGCCATGACCGAGGCAAAACGAGGATCACCGGATGACTGTAATGCGCTACGTGAACGCCTCGAGTTGGACAAGTCGCTCTAACTCCTGCTCGCCCTGTTTACATCCAACTGCAGAAAGCAACATTTAGCATTGTTGGATTTACGATCCTCCCCATGTCGAAGCTCCAAGGCTACTCGTTCTGTCCAAGGAGCAATGTTTTGACTTGGAGCCCCAGTTGATGTGTGAAGCGAAGCCTCGTGCTCATTTGTTGCTTGGATTAAGTCGCAAATCCACGTTTTCTTGGTCTGAGAGCCCAAAGCGCACAGTTAGTCACTCAAGGGATGAAAACAATGGATGTCTCGGGCTGGCAGGGATCCACATTGTAGGTGACTGGACTGAGGAACTGCAGGGCTGCTTGTTGTTTTGGTCTTGTATTTGCATGTCAATGGGCGCTGCCCCTCAACTGGCTTGCAAATAGCATCCTCTTTTGAATGGAAACTTGAGCTCGGAAGTGAAGTTTTCCGCAGACGACTAAACTGGTCTTGATGCAGTTTTACAGAAAAATCTCAACTATATTTGAGTTTATTGGAAAACCAAGCTAACGAAAAGGCTTTTGAATATACTCAATAGCCTTTTCATTATCTTCACAACTACACTCAAACAGCTCACACAACACCCATTCAAAAGTGGATTTTTTTTGGTTTGTTTTTGTTCTGCACAGGGAGTGCAATTTAATTCTGTCCATTTGCATGCGACGACAGACTTGGTCAGTGCCATACCTCCGGACAGAAGTCTGAATAATCTGGTTGCGGGTCCTCGAGGGCCTCTTTCCTGCATGCTTCAGACATCTCCGTCCTCCAACATAGCTGATTCAAATGTTCGGGATCGTTATCATGCTTCTTCAGAGCTTTCTGATTATCTACACCAGGGGTCACCAATTTCTTTGCAACTGAAAACTACTACTACCCCACCTCATGCGGAAAGTTAGATGGGACTGGCTTCCCGAAGAGGATAAAAGGCAGACCACGGATGGCTGAATAATTAAACTTATTTATAGATGCAGGTGATGAATCATTTAAAAACATGATTTGGGGACTTGAAAGTACATTTTATTTACAGTCCTGTTAACAAAATGTTTCAATGACTTAAGAAATCAAAGCGATCCCGCTGTATACTAAGCCCGTGTGCATGCCCGTAAAGTACAATACGTGTGTGTGCGTGAGTGTTTGTCCGTGTGCACGTGTGTGTGACTAAATAAATAAAAGACATTCTCAGCGGCGCTCATAACACAAGCACGCATTACAGTTTCCCCAAATCCTTATGCACTCGAAAACAAACTATTAATTCTATTTCCTTTGATCAAAGTGCTTCCACAATAACAATGCAAGTTTAGAGGAAAAAACAAAACAAAAACAGAAATACGATGGCAGCGGTAATAACATGTCAGCATGCAGGCCAGAGCAAATTGTTCAAAGGAATACGGCATGTTTGGCACCATGTGATTGTGCAAAATGTTTCAACATCATTTGAAGTCAAATCGATTTCGTTCGTGTCTAACAGTGCAGAATAATGACAATGATGATGATAATAATTAAGGAACATCAGTTTTGATTTTATGTCATAGCGATTTTTTTTTTTTTCGTTTGGATACGCCCTCTCAGCGTAAAGTGCTATGTGGTGCTCGACACCGGGAAGGCAGTCATTTCTCAGCTCCAGAAACTTAGGAAAAGGCCCGTTTTTGCATCCAACCAACGCTTGCTCGCAAGCTTCGCAATGCGTCAAATTCACTCAGACTCCTTCGTGGAAAATAGTTCCCCGGCGACAACCTGTGCCTCGAGGAAGGTTTTTCCACCAAAGATTGAGTGCTGGTTGGCTGAAAAACTCGGCCTTTTGATGCAACCCTTTCGAGACCGGAAAAAGAGAGAGACTGCGGTAGGAGAGAGGAAGACAGAGGGCAGCCCCAAACGTGACATGGCTTCCAGCGTAAAAAATAGCACTTGGCAGTTTCCTCAGGCGGCAAAATAAATGCTTTCTTCTTCTCGAAAGTGTTAAAAAGCTCCAGTCATTTGTAGTTTAAGAAATGTCGTCATATCATCGGACAGCATGCATTTGGCATTTGAGTGGAAAACTCGAGGGACGGATGCCGTTTCCAAAGAATCTCAACTATAACTGTTGACGTGAGCATAACATGGCCAGCGGCATTCAATAGTAGATCATACACACGCACATGCTCTAGTGATTAATCAGATAAAGTACTGATCATTCGGCTCCTTAGTAGTGCTTCCCAATGATATAAATAACGCAAAACTATTTTGCCTAAGGTCACATCGACAATTCCTCAGAAGAAGCTTGCAGTAAATATTGCAGGATTATGCCCAACCCCCGCACCCCTCATGAAATATTACAGCGTTTAATAGGCTCTACTTGGAAGTGATATGTTACAGTACAGGTATTAAAAGTGGCTTATTCATTGTGACTAAACGGCACGGCAGAAAGCGATGAGGCAGATTAAGAAAATTGGAATCAACGGCAAAAGGTTTAAGTCAGTAACTAAAGTCGGCTAAATGACAGAAAAGATGACGTATCGAAGTAGTAATATACATGTGGAAAAATTGTAAATGTGATTCGGATGGCTCCGTGCATGCTCGGGGAGCCTACAAACATCTACCTGGAAAGGGTCAGGTAATCCTGACTGTTCAAAAAGGTGCAAGTTGAGGGTTTTGAGCCACGCGTCTTCAGCTCCTCCACAAGCTCCATCGGTTGGCGGGGAAAGGACGCGCGAGACCACTCTCCTCACGTCACCTTCCTGTTCTTGTTTCCTCTCTCCTTCGGCTGGGGTAGGGGTGCGGTGGGGGGGCGAGGGGGTCATGCTCCCTACACCACAGTGCTGACGGAGGGGTCGGACAAATTGAGTTGTCCCGTGATGTCAGTGGGTGGGTACTGCTGCAGAGATGGAGAGAAAACGGGAGGAAGAAAGAACAGACAAGGGCGTCATTTCTTGTCCAAAAAAAAAAAAAAAAGTTTAAAAAAGCTTTTTGTGGAGTTGCGGTCTCATAGTCACCACATTTAGTTTTAAAAGCATTCAAATACTACGGAAGAGAGGGATTGTAACCCTTCTCAGGCTGATTAGTTTGGTTCTCGATGTCTTGCTTGAGGCGGGTCAGTTGGGAGCAGCTGCTCTGCCTGAGCCGGGACAACAGCACCTTTGAATCATGTCTTTCCTTCAAAAGGATGATTTTTCTTTAACTCGAAGGGCTCACTTTTCTCCGTGCAGATTTTTGTACCTCCATCTTGTCTCATTTTCGCAGCAGAAAAAGCTGCATTTTGACTTGATTTCAAAGTGCTGTTGTGGCTGAGCCACCGCGTTCTCTCTGTGCACTTCATCTCAAGCAGAGTGGAGTAAATTATAGAGAGGGGCAGAGAGACTTGGTTGACATGCAGGTTCCTAGTTGCTATGGTAACGGCGATTTTGCTTGATTGATTTTTGCCTTGAGAATGTGGTCTGATAACCGCAGGTCACATTTTTCAGCGTTGCTGCCCCCCCCCCGATTGGCAAGCCTGATTGAACAATCTAATCATAAGTAAATGATTCTGGAGAACAAAATTTGGCTGGTCAGCATTATGTTCTTTTATACATAGTGCTCTTGAATTTCTGAGTGGTTTTGTTCCTCAGTTAAAACTTGTGAGCCAAATGCAGAAATATGAATGAGGATTAGGGCGACACTAAAAACAAAAAGATTCTTTTTTAAAAGCCAATATTTGATGAAGTCAAGGTCGAAATTTCCAGACAAATATCATCGCAGCATGCTGAGTCCTTTTCCAATTTGAATCTTTTTTGTTTTTAGTGACGCCCCAATACAGTCTTCCTGCCGAGAGCGACATCCACACCAGAGATGCACGTCTTATCTTCGAAAATGGATGCTCCTCATTAGCATGACCTTCAAGTTCCCGCTCGTGACTGACAATTCCTTCATTGCCCCGTTAACAGCGACCTCTACCGGGGTCAAGTGGAACAGCAGCGCATTCGAGACAGCACAGGCAAACCGATCGTTTAAAACGGACCACATGAAAAGAGCTACGATGGAGCTGCTCACCACACGGCACAACTAGAGGCTACGACGCCGTTTTCTACTGCCACTACATCTACGACAGTTGGCATGCTTGTAGAGGGAGAAAGGAGCAGTGTGGCATGTGGGTGAGGGACACTGACACTAAAGTCCATTGATATCCATTCATGTAAAAAAAGAACATTGATATAAAATCAAAAAATAAAGGTCAAAGACTGAGGATGGTAAATATTTCAGTTCCATCTTGTGTGTGAACACTAAAAGCTGTTTCACTTTGAGCTTTTCCACGTGGGCCCCCCAAACCGAAATGAAAAATAAAGCAGAAAGAATAACAACGGCAATCCCTTTCTTCTTCTCTTCAAGTCTACCCCGAACCTCAGGAAGGGAGAGTAAAGGTAATTTTGTTCAAAATAAGGACAATAAAAATGACACTGAACACAAGAGAAAGTGAGAGACGAGATTAAACAAAGGCCCGCGCATACACACAAAAAGAGCATGACTTTTGCATTCGTGTGCTATATGCAACGGGTGGCGCTTGCACACTGATACTATGAAACTGATACTCTCAATGCCCGACAACAAAAGATTCAAGGAGTGTAAAAGTCTACATAACCCCCGCCCCCACCAAAAAAGAAGTCTTCACCACCTGCAAATACCCTGAAAAGATCACTGACAGTTCACAAGAAGGACACTGAAAAATAAACAATAATCGTGACAGCAAAATAGGAAAAAAAAAAAAAAAAACAAATAATTGATTTGCACATCAATACAAATAAATCCACGAGTAATCCTGAAATAGACACCTGGATCAGTTTGAAACCTTGTTAGTTTTCTTCTCAGCAGGCTTGGCTGTCAAATAAAATTCAAGAAAAAAAAAAGAAAGGACAGCAGGACATGTTATTGACCAAAAAAGAAAAAAAAACAGACCAAGTGCAGGACCAGTGCAAAGAAAAGGTGAATACACAAACTATAAAGCCGCAAAAATGACGCATCACCAACATTTAAAACACACACACACACAGGACAATTGATTTACACGACACGCATCGCAACATGTCCAAGGACCAAACATTTGGCAGATTCCACAACCAAACCAGCAGCCCAAGACAAAGCACCACTGGCAGCTTTTAAAAAAACAAAACAAAAAAAAAACAATTCTTGATATATTTTATTTTGAAATCATCCTCCTACTGTGGACAAAGATTCCCGCTTCTGATCGAAACGGCCGGTTCGCCTCTCGTTAAGTCTCGCTCACGGCCTGACCTGACTTGCACTGAAGCCCTCCAGCCTGTGGAGGCGCTATAGATGATTGATGGTGGCTGGAATGCTGAACTGACAGACACGTGGTAGAGACAGTTGAGCCCCGCGGATGTGGATGAGTGGAGGATGGTTCGCCCTCATGATCGGGTAATGGAGATGTGGGCAGAGCGGACAGAGGAGAAGAAAATAGAGAGGGAGGAATAAACAAGGGAGGGGGTCGCTTCTTGGTCTCCTTACCGTGTCTTTGGAGGACCTACGTCTCTTGATGCTGGAGGCCAGGGTGGTACTGATGGACCTAAAAGAGGCTTTCTTTTTGGGGTCGGGCTCTGCTCTACCACTTTTTCTATCCTAAAATAAATATATGTAGAAAGATTATTCATGCTCTATGCCTGGGGGAGATCGCCTCGCTTTCACTTGGCTCTCCCATTCCCAGCCATTCCAATCACTGATGTCAAGTGGCGTGCTTGACTTAGATGGGAGCAAAACTGAGCAAAGAGGGAGATAGAGAGCGTTTAGGGCGTGAGAGTGGGTTCAACCGTATGATATGAGGGCACTCATAAATTTGATGCAAGCTGTCACACAGGCACGGCAAAGATGTCGCGGTAGTCCAATCGTCGGGCTCCTAGAAATGCATTCGAATGAGTGATGGGATTGTCAAGATGTCAGTGGGTGTGAGAGCATGTTTCACTCATTCAACTATGCCAAATATTGCCAAGTGGTGCCCGAGCGCACTCTTTACAGCTCCGACTGCCTTTCGTCAACAACAACACCGCCCATTAAGAATAGAAAGAGCGCGACGATGCGATGCCAAATAAGTTCAACTTGATTTTGCCCACATTTCCACATGCATCCTATTTCAGAACTTCGACAGAAAAAAAACCAAAACACAACTGCATATCCGTCACCGCCGGAGTGCCCCACCGCTACTCTCAGCTCAACAATTTGGGTGTGGGTGTGCATGTAAGAACTCATTAAGGTATTCTTACATCCTGAGTCTCTAGAGAAGAAGATGGCTGCATAGGGAGGGAGAAAAGAAAAATAAAATAAATGTCCATCCACTTGATTGTCATTACGTTAGAAATATCCTTATGCATAAGCCAAAAGGATCGGGAAAAGGGAAAATGCCCGAAGAAATAAAAGCCACTAGCAAAGCAAACATCCACATTCAAAGCCAGGCAGATATCAAAAAACGTCAAAGCTGCAATTGGTTGGTGGGGAGCTGCTGAAATGCATATGGAAGAGGGATACAACTGCAATTATAACTGAAGCCCACTTAAAGTCATTATACCGCAGAGGGTATAATGGAAATTCACCCCACACGTCAGGGAATGAAATGGGCCGAAATATTTGAAGAGCAGACTCCAGATGCAAATGATACACCGTAGAAGTCAGCTTAATGCGTGAAAGGAAAATACTTTTCACACTTCATACTGAAAAAAAGCATTGCGTGACTAAAGTAAAGAATGAGTGAGAGGTCAGAAGTCAGGGGAGTGGGAGGGGCGGGGCGGGGCGGGGCTTTAGGGAAGCGGCAGGGCAGCGTGGGGTGAATTTCATCATGCCGGGACATTTCGTGGTCGGACGGAAAAAGGGAAGAAAATGGCAAAACGGAGCAGAAATAAAGACAAAACAAAACAGCATGACAAATTCTGAACCGGCAGCACTGGCCCCGCAGTGCCTCCTTTTCATCGGGTCACGCGTCCACACTTATTTTAAGGGTACGTTTGCGCCCTCCGGCACGTTCCTCTCAGCCGCCTGACGACATGCGATCAGGTGGCGAGCGGGCGGTGGCGGGCAAGGGTGGCGTGATGAAAGCTGGCGGAAGGAGTGATTGGCGCACTGCGTCGCGTGCGTTTTAATTAAGAATAACATGACTCTCCTGTTGGAAGATGACAGCTTTTGTTAGTCATTGGAAACACCAACCGCCACAAAATGTGTCCTCCCTCGGGGAAGGAAGGCAAATCAATTCCCAAGTGACTTTTTTTTGAATGCAATTTCTGACAGGTTTTGTGACCAGACTGGGGAATGCAAGGTCACCACATTGGTGGAGATGGTTGTTTCTCCAGAGAAAGTGGAGCATCAGCATCATCATCATCATCATCAACTCAGATCACATGACCGCTTTCTTGAATCACTTCTTTTAAAACGACGGGTTGGTTCAGACGGTGCACTTCCGACTAACATTTGAAGGGGAAATGTTTGAAAGGCTCATTTTTGGCAAGTTTGTGATTGAGCATCACGATGACAACAAAGAATGAAAATAACCATTCCAGTGGAACGCAATTTTTTAAAAAAATATAGAGCTGTGTCCAGACTTTACGGTGACCCCGCATAGAGTGCGATGAAAGGTCAGTCAAACATAATTTATGCACTTGCGGCATATCGTGACCAAGACGGCTTTAAGAGAGTAAAAGGTAATTGAATCTACATGAAACTATTTTGATTAGCTCCAAGTGCACACTTTCTGAGATTTCCAATTCCCCGTTCATGTGAATGCATCTTGGTGTCATATACGGACGCGAGGCATCACGAACAACTTTTTACGTATGATTGCACATCCAAGCAGTGCCCCCACAAAAAATTGCCCGCAATGGGATTCCGGGGACTTAATGGTCGCTGCACTGAGGGAGGAGGGGCGCACATGCACTGCAATGATTTTCCGTCATGATGGTTTCGTGTCCTACATACCCAAGTTGTCATTTTGCATCTGTCAAAATGAGCTAACCATATCTGCGCACCCAAACAGTACGAATAACGTCTGGCACAGGACATATTGCATCAGCTCAATTCCTGGGCACCCTCATCACTCCCTCGCACGAGCTCTCATTAGAGCGGTTGATGGCGCAGTGAAGATGGTGCGTATCTTTAGCTCCGAGGCGCTGGTGATGCTTCATGAGCAACGATGAGCGTGCTCCAGGCATCTTTGTTTAGTCTCGCAGAAAAAAATCGATGTGATCGTCGTCGACGTGGATCTAAATCATGCTAGTGCACTCGCAGTTAAGTGCGCCCCCTCTCTTTTCTCCGTGATGCGACCCCCCCCACCCCGACCCTCCTACCCCGCCCACATTCTACCCAGCATGCAATCGTCCGCTGTGCACATACACATAACGTTACGTTCACGTCAGGACACTCACAACAACAGTCGTTAGCAAGATGGCAGACACTTTTAGGAAGACATTGGCTTGCTGAAAGGCACTTGGGATCTTCTACTGTACCTTTTTCAGTGAGTTCAGGATCATACAGTGGACAGATATTGTGCAAGGCTCACGTCACAGAGTCAAAGTTACAAGGAGTTTCCCTGGACTACCCGACCCTCTGCTCGGGGAGCGAAACCGTAAGAATGAAGGGAAAATGGGCGGCCCTTTCAAGAGGGGGCCCTTAGTGGTTTTAAAAATGGGATTCTCATACCAGAGATTGTAAACTTTTGACGATGCTTATCTTAAAGTCTCTCTATTTCGCTTTCATTATTTTCTGCTGCTAGCCTGGGCCTCCAGAAACATCTTCAAGCTCTCCGATTGTGCCAGGAAAGAGAAGGAATCAATGATGACATCATGGAAATGCACGCCAAACTAACTGTGATTGCTTTTACTGACTGGAAATTGGATGTTATTTATTTTTTTAAATGTTTGCATTATCTGACTTGAAACAAATTACCGCACGCAAGCGATAGTAGGCGATTTTAATGAAGATGCCCAGTCTGTTAAAGGGTCATAAAGACTGTTGGAAAGTGAATGATGATGTGGATAGGCAGGTAATTAGTTACACACGACTTGTATTTTAGATGCTCTGTTGCAGGGAGAGTCGCTGGCTCCTGTGCGGGATTTAGAGTTGAATATTTTTGTGTCTGAGGTTTCCACATATTTACTTTCTCATCATCACACATTGACCCCTACGAGAATTGTGGGAAGGTATCGGGCCTCTCCTTCAATAAAAGCCACTAGCAAAGCAAACATCCACATTCAAAGCCAGGCAGATATCAAAAACGTCAAAGCTGCAATTGGTTGGTGGGAGCTGCTGAAATGCAAATGGAAGAGGGATACAACTGCAATTATAACTGAAGCCCACTTAAAGTCATTATACCGCAGAGGGTATAATGGAAATTCACCCCACACGTCAGGGAATGAAATGGGCCGAAATATTTGAAGAGCAGACTCCAGATGCAAATGATACACCGTAGAAGTCAGCTTAATGCGTGAAAGGAAAATACTTTTCACACTTCATACTGAAAAAGCATTGCGTGACTCAAGTAAAGAATGAGTGAGAGGTCAGAAGTCAGGGGAGTGGGAGGGGCGGGGCGGGGCTTTAGGGAAGCGGCAGGGCAGCGTGGGGTGAATTTCATCATGCCGGGACATTTCGTGGTCGGACGGAAAAAGGGAAGAAAATGGCAAAACGGAGCAGAAATAAAGACAAAACAAAACAGCATGACAAATTCTGAACCGGCAGCACTGGCCCCGCAGTGCCTCCTTTTCATCGGGTCACGCGTCCACACTTATTTTAAGGTGCGTTTGCGCCCTCCGGCACGTTCCTCTCAGCCGCCTGACGACATGCGATCAGGTGGCGAGCGGGCGGTGGCGGGCAAGGTTGGCGTGATGAAAGCTGGCGGAAGGAGTGATTGGCGCACTGCGTCGCGTGCGTTTTAATTAAGAATAACATGACTCTCCTGTTGGAAGATGACAGCTTTTGTTAGTCATTGGAAACACCAACCGCCACAAAATGTGTCCTCCCTCGGGGAAGGAAGGCAAATCAATTCCCAAGTGACTTTTTTTGAATGCAATTTCTGACAGGTTTTGTGACCAGACTGGGGAATGCAAGGTCACCACATTGGTGGAGATGGTTGTTTCTCCAGAGAAAGTGGAGCATCAGCATCATCATCATCATCAACTCAGATCACATGACCGCTTTCTTGAATCACTTCTTTTAAAACGACGGGTTGGTTCAGACGGTGCACTTCCGACTAACATTTGAAGGGGAAATGTTTGAAAGGCTCATTTTTGGCAAGTTTGTGATTGAGCATCACGATGACAACAAAGAATGAAAATAACCATTCCAGTGGAACGCAATTTTTAAAAAAAATATATAGCTGTGTCCAGACTTTACGGTGACCCCGCATAGAGTGCGATGAAAGGTCAGTCAAACATAATTTATGCACTTGCGGCATATCGTGACCAAGACGGCTTTAAGAGAGTAAAAGGTAATTGAATCTACATGAAACTATTTTGATTAGCTCCAAGTGCACACTTTCTGAGATTTCCAATTCCCCGTTCATGTGAATGCATCTTGGTGTCATATACGGACGCGAGGCATCACGAACAACTTTACGTATGATTGCACATCCAAGCAGTGCCCCACAAAAATTGCCCGCAATGGGATTCCGGGACTTAATGGTCGCTGCACTGAGGGAGGAGGGGCGCACATGCACTGCAATGATTTTCCGTCATGATGGTTTCGTGTCCTACATACCCAAGTTGTCATTTTGCATCTGTCAAAATGAGCTAACCATATCTGCGCACCCAAACAGTACGAATAACGTCTGGCACAGGACATATTGCATCAGCTCAATTCCTGGGCACCCTCATCACTCCCTCGCACGAGCTCTCATTAGAGCGGTTGATGGCGCAGTGAAGATGGTGCGTATCTTTAGCTCCGAGGCGCTGGTGATGCTTCATGAGCAACGATGAGCGTGCTCCAGGCATCTTTGTTTAGTCTCGCAGAAAAAAAATCGATGTGATCGTCGTCGACGTGGATCTAAATCATGCTAGTGCACTCGCAGTTAAGTCGCCCCTCTCTTTCTCTGTGATGCGACCCCCCGACCCTCCTACCCCGCCCACATTCTACCCAGCATGCAATCGTCCGCTGTGCACATACACATAACGTTACGCTCACGTCAGGACACTCACAACAACAGTCGTTAGCAAGATGGCAGACACTTTTAGGAAGACATTGGCTTGCTGAAAGGCACTTGGGATCTTCTACTGTACCTTTTTCAGTGAGTTCAGGATCATACAGTGGACAGATATTGTGCAAGGCTCACGTCACAGAGTCAAAGTTACAAGGAGTTTCCCTGGACTACCCGACCCTCTGCTCGGGAGCGAAACCGTAAGAATGAAGGGAAAATGGGCGGCCCTTTCAAGAGGGGCCCTTAGTGGTTTTAAAATGGGATTCTCATACCAGAGATTGTAAACTTTTGACGATGCTTATCTTAAAGTCTCTCTATTTCGCTTTCATTATTTTCTGCTGCTAGCCTGGGCCTCCAGAAACATCTTCAAGCTCTCCGATTGTGCCAGGAAAGAGAAGCAATCAATGATGACATCATGGAAATGCACGGCAAACTAACTGTGATTGCTTTTACTGACTGGAAATTGGATGTTATTTATTTTTTAAATGTTTGCATTATCTGACTTGAAACAAATTACCAGCATAGCGATAGTAGGCGATTTTAATGAAGATGCCCCACATTGACCCCTACGAGAATTGTGGGAAGGTATCGGGCCTCTCCTTCACCCCGTTTCGGACAAAGGAAATCTTTCCTACCTGCAGGTTCTTCCTCCAAACGTTAACGGCCGCAAAGGCGAGCTGCATCTGCTTCCTGCGGGCGTCTTTATGGCGCTTATAGGCTATTTCGATGAAGATGAGGTCATGCTCAGTGGCGGCCACGCCTCTTTTCAATCGGCTCCACGGCCAACTGAAAACCACACGTTGCCTTTGTTTACGACCACGAAGCCACAGCACGAGAGACTGTACGCACGACCCACGCCAACACGAAGAAAAAGATTTAGGGTAAAGGTATTGGACAAAAAGGGCTACAGTACCTTACCACTGCAGTTTTTGTCCAATCACTTTTAAGGCTTTTTCTACACCCTCCTAAGGACCATACCTGCCATGTTTTCAAAGGTGAGTGTGGCTGGGGCATTGCTCCTCGAGTCACACTCCTGGTATCTCACCCAGGTTTTATCTAGGTCTTCCATGAAGCCGTTCTCATGAGAACTGCAAGGGGTCAGAAGTAGCGGGAGAGAGGTGACAAAGTTAAGGCACCGCGCAAATACGGAGATGCCAGAGTCGCTTCTACCCTGATCGCAACTTGTGAGACAAACAGCGAGACCAGTCACGACAGACAGACAGACAGACAGACAGACAGTGAGGGCTGGAAGGGAGCTAAATAGAGAGATGTGACATAAGGCGATGGCTAAAACGGCCAATGCGTGACCACGAAATCATATCGGTAAAAACAGACAAAAATCAAAATCCGACAAATAATGCACCTTCGGCTGGGACAGACCTGAGAATGGCCAGGGACACATTCTGTTTCCAGGGGCTGTCCTTGCGCATGCCTATGCCAAAGCCCGAACGGAAAAACAGCTCTCCCGTGGTCACCAGGTCGCACTTCTGCGAGGCTTCAAACTCCAGCACCGCAGAGTCCCAGATGAAAGCATGCAGCTTGCTGTTGGGGAGGGGCAGGGGAAGGCAGGAGGAGGAAGGAGGAAGGTGGGAGGAGGGCCAAGGAGGAGGAGGAGGAGGAGTGGAAGGAGGGGTTACGGTGCAACAGTACAATGATCTACATACACATTGACGCTCGGCGGCCCTCTCTCGCTCTCTCTCGTGCACCACATCTTGCGTGTCATTCAGCCTTTACCGGTAATCGGTACCGTTGCCTACGGCCCAAATGTAATCAATTCCAGATGGGTAAGGGCGCCTTCCCCATCAGACTCCCCATCACAAAGATGTTGGTCTGGGTACAACCTGGAAAAAGGTGCTCCTTCGCTCAGTGTTAGCTCCGTCTCTCGCTGGTGCCCGCGCGGTTGTTCGCTCCGCGCCTACCCAGCTGAGTCTGCTCTCTGCTGAGCCATGGGCCCGGATCAGACAGATGACTGTAGTAAGTCCCACGGCCTCCATCTGATCCACCACGGGTCCATGTGTCCCTCCCCGTCAGCCCCGCCCCCCGTCAGCCCCGCCCCACCCCCGCCCCAAGTCCCCTGACGTGACCGGGGCAGCATTGACTTTGCGCTTGACAGGTTGAGCAGCCAGACGACAACGCTCCGGTCAGCGCGGCCTGGCTGAGACTCACTTGTCACGCACTGCCTGGATGGCCTCGGCGGCGCTCTCATAGTTGTGCTTTTCCATGTGGCGGTACATGGTGCTAAGCTCCACCTGCCGCCGGAAGTAGATGTCCACGGAGCTCTGCTTCACCGTGGCGTAGATGAACTTGTCAGATGGGTTTCTGAGCTGAAGAGAAGATTTGGCAGCAGGTCACGGAACGGCAACAACCGCAGCCAAAGATCCCGACTGTTTCCACTTGTGGAAAAATGACTTTGGCATCGGCATTTATTTGCAAGTCAACACGGGTTGTTTGTGTGCAAACTCCTTTTGATGTTAAAAAAATAGAGAACTTTCTTCTCCATTGTAGCAATTCCACTACACCAAAAAAAATCTTTTTTTAAGAATTAAAATTTGGTGATCTTTCCAAAAAAAAAAAACCTAACCACCAAACCGTGGGAAATTTGTCAAGAAAATCTGAATCAACCAAAGCCATTTCCTACTGTTTTTTTTTTTTTAATATTGAGTCAATGCTTCTATCTTTGCATTTGAATGATATACCCTTGGGTCATTGATGCCGGTGATGCGCTCCTCAGGCCGGTCCAGCACCAGGAAAGCAGCCAAGTTGGCAGTATAGGAAGCCACAATGATCATGGCAAAGCCAGCCCACAAAGATCCCGCTGCTATGCCACCAGCCACGAGCATGAAGACTCCTGTACAGAGGGAGCAGGAGGGCAAAAGAGTGAGCTGTCCATCTTCAAAACGCACGCTTCTCCCACCGGGCATGGACGCTGTGCACAGCGAGTCATGCTCAGTGGCGGCCACGCCTCTTTTCAATCGGCTCCCACGGCCAACTGAAAACCACACGTTGCCTTTGTTTACGACCACGAAGCCACAGCACGAGAGACTGTACGCACGACCCACGCCAACACGAAGAAAAAGATTTAGGGGTAAAGGTATTGGACAAAAAAGGGCTACAGTACCTTACCACTGCAGTTTTTGTCCAATCACTTTTAAGGCTTTTTCTACACCCTCCTAAGGACCATACCTGCCATGTTTTCAAAGGTGAGTGTGGCTGGGGCATTGCTCCTCGAGTCACACTCCTGGTATCTCACCCAGGTTTTATCTAGGTCTTCCATGAAGCCGTTCTCATGAGAACTGCAAGGGGTCAGAAGTAGCGGGGAGAGAGGTGACAAAGTTAAGGCACCGCGCAAATACGGAGATGCCAGAGTCGCTTCTACCCTGATCGCAACTTGTGAGACAAACAGCGAGACCAGTCGCAGACAGACAGACAGACAGACAGACAGACAGACAGTGAGGGCTGGAAGGGGAGCTAAATAGAGAGATGTGACATAAGGCGATGGCTAAAAACGGCCAATGCGTGACCACGAAATCATATCGGTAAAAAACAGACAAAAATCAAAATCCGACAAATAATGCACCTTCGGCTGGGACAGACCTGAGAATGGCCAGGGACACATTCTGTTTCCAGGGGCTGTCCTTGCGCATGCCTATGCCAAAGCCCGAACGGAAAAACAGCTCTCCCGTGGTCACCAGGTCGCACTTCTGCGAGGCTTCAAACTCCAGCACCGCAGAGTCCCAGATGAAAGCATGCAGCTTGCTGTTGGGGAGGGGGCAGGGGGGAAGGCAGGAGGAGGAAGGAGGAAGGTGGGAGGAGGGCCAAGGAGGAGGAGGAGGAGGAGTGGAAGGAGGGGTTACGGTGCAACAGTACAATGATCTACATACACATTGACGCTCGGCGGCCCTCTCTCTCTCGCTCTCTCTCTCGTGCACCACATCTTGCGTGTCATTCAGCCTTTACCGGTAATCGGTACCGTTGCCTACGGCCCAAATGTAATCCAATTCCAGATGGGTAAGGGCGCCTTCCCCATCAGACTCCCCCCATCACAAAGATGTTGGTCTGGGTACAACCTGGAAAAAGGTGCTCCTTCGCTCAGTGTTAGCTCCGTCTCTCGCTGGTGCCCGCGCGGTTGTTCGCTCCGCGCCTACCCAGCTGAGTCTGCTCTCTGCTGAGCCATGGGCCCGGATCAGACAGATGACTGTAGTAAGTCCCACGGCCTCCATCTGATCCACCACGGGTCCATGTGTCCCTCCCCGTCAGCCCCGCCCCCCCCGTCAGCCCCGCCCCCACCCCCCGCCCCCAAGTCCCCTGACGTGACCGGGGCAGCATTGACTTTGCGCTTGACAGGTTGAGCAGCCAGACGACAACGCTCCGGTCAGCGCGGCCTGGCTGAGACTCACTTGTCACGCACTGCCTGGATGGCCTCGGCGGCGCTCTCATAGTTGTGCTTTTCCATGTGGCGGTACATGGTGCTAAGCTCCACCTGCCGCCGGAAGTAGATGTCCACGGAGCTCTGCTTCACCGTGGCGTAGATGAACTTGTCAGATGGGTTTCTGAGCTGAAGAGAAGATTTGGCAGCAGGTCACGGAACGGCAACAACCGCAGCCAAAGATCCCGACTGTTTCCACTTGTGGAAAAATGACTTTGGCATCGGCATTTATTTGCAAGTCAACACGGGGTTGTTTGTGTGCAAACTCCTTTTGATGTTAAAAAAAAATAGAGAACTTTCTTCTCCATTGTAGCAATTCCACTACACCAAAAAAAAATCTTTTTTTAAGAATTAAAATTTGGTGATCTTTCCAAAAAAAAAAAACCTAACCACCAAACCGTGGGAAATTTGTCAAGAAAATCTGAATCAACCAAAGCCATTTCCTACTGTTTTTTTTTTTTTTTAATATTGAGTCAATGCTTCTATCTTTGCATTTGAATGATATACCCTTGGGTCATTGATGCCGGTGATGCGCTCCTCAGGCCGGTCCAGCACCAGGAAAGCAGCCAAGTTGGCAGTATAGGAAGCCACAATGATCATGGCAAAGCCAGCCCACACCATACCAAGAATTCTCGCTGAAAAGCTGCGAGGTGCACCTGCAGGTCAAATATAAAAACTCTTGTCATTGTTGAAATATGAGACCAAAGTGTCCATGCTGTGTACAACCGAGGCAGAGCTGGCAAAAAAAAAAAAGGACAACAAATAGAAGCCACGAAATCCAGTGAATATGTAGAAAGACAAAAGGAATAAAATCGTTACAAGACAGTATCAAAAGATTTGTTCTTTTTTTTTTTTTTTTGTAATCCATTACGATGTCGTCTTCAAAAGAGAGGCGCCGCATCTGGAGCATGTCAAATTGCACAAAGAGCAAAGAAAGAGAATTCGCTTTTTAATAGCTTGACATCTAGGACTTGTGAGCTACTGTTCGCAACCCCCAAAAAAATCACAATATCAGCAACCACATTCAACCAAATTGTTTCGGTGTGTCCGTGTCACCTTCTCCAATTCCAGAGTTCAGCAACACTCCCCAGGAGAACCACATGGCAGATGACAAGGTGAGGGCATCTTCCTCTTCTTCTTCACTGTTGACTTTAAATCTTCCAAAGGGGCTGCAGGAGAAACAACGTTTGGGTTGCGTGAGATGCAGACAGCCCTTGCGGACAACGTGCCTGAGAAAAGCGTGCCGGCCTGAGGGCAAGGGAAGGAACTCAACGTGAGCGAGCAAAGCCAGAAAGACAAACAGAAGGGAAAAAAAGCGGACAAAGAAGGAAGCACAGGGACGTAGCGGTGGGATGGTTGGAGTCAATCTTCTCCTCGGTCTGTCTTCTCATCCAAACTGAGTGGAAGATCGCTCGGGATTAGGAGTGCACCCCCCATACAGGTTCCCCGTGTACCTGAACCGGTCTAGTAGGTAAAGCATCACCGCCACCACATGTACCGAAAGACCCACCAGCAGCCACAGAGTACTTTGAAACGGCTGCATGAACGAGTCCAGTGTACTGCGAGGGATTTCCTGAAAAACACACATCGCAACTGGTTCATGATACGTTCGAGCTCCCACCCTGGGAGCGGTCCAAAAAATGTCTCTGCAACTGACCTTTTTCACGAGAATCGTGAGACCTTGATATTTGAAGGGTTTGGAGAACTCAATGTACTGGGCTCGTTCGTTGTTTATCGTCAGCGGGGCAACAATCATGTCAGCCAGGCCCCCCAGGAGCTCTCCCATCATGCCATTCCACTCTTTCTTGTTACTGTTGTTCACCTGGAGCCCCATCAACATGATTATCGGGACACTGTCGACTAACGCGAGTTAAGTACAGACAAGTTATTTCGAAGGTGGACAGTAGAGATGGCAACATTTCATCTGGTAAGCTATTTTTTAAGAGAGAACTGTGCTGCAACTCTTAGCTTGCAGAAGCAGTCACGTGTCATAAATTGTCAGGATTTATTTGCATGCAAGGGACAAGTGGAAATTTAGCAAAAAGTTGAGAAATGATCATCTCACAAGTGAGAGCCGTCACTTTCTGTAGGTGCGAAAAGCAGGATGAAAGAGGATAGCATTCAATCAATTAAAAAATAAAATTGGGCAGCGCTGTCACACTTTTTGTTTTCTTCTTTTCAATTTATACTGTTTCAAACTTAACAAGTGTGTTCATATTTAGCGGTCAACAGTGAAATGACCCGTTCCAAAATTTACGGAGAAAAATGTGGCAAGTAGCGCGCAACGTTTGTGCGTTCATAGAAAGACTGAATGACCAAAAAAAAATGGCCTTTAGGGAGGTCAAGTGACACCAACCCGCTCCTGCGTTCCAAATTTCCCATCAGCCACCAGATGAACCTCGTAGGTAAAGTTCATGGTCATAGCCAGCTTGATCAGCAGATCAATGCAGAATCCATAACAACACTGCGGCACAATTGGGCGTCCTGTAACCAAACCAGAAAAGGCTGCAAGTTAAAATCCACCGCGGGGATCTTTTCGTCAGGTGAAGTCCTTATCCGGCGCACGTTGACTGGACAAATGCATCACCCTCTCCTTATGCGGACTTCATGCTTGCGCGCAGTCACTCTGAGCACATGACACACACACCTACAGTAGCCCAATCATCAATCACACGCTCTCAATGGCACACTCAGCTACATGCATACATATATAGATACCTACTGCATATATATGTATGCATCTCCAGTAGGCGTATGTGCGTTAAAAGCACATTGACATAAACGTCCCTGATGTGTTACCTGGGATGGTCTCATTGGGCCCAGTGCAGATAACCTTTTTAATTAAGACTCCATTTAATGTCATTTCCTCCTTGCACGTTCCGTCTGGCATAGTGGGTTTCACATAAACAAATGGCTCCTGGTGTATTGTCACTATCTACAACAAATAGGACAGAAATCTGATGATCACATTGGTTCAGCGGTTTCCAATCTTGCGGGACCGGCAAACAGCGACGGAAAATGGATGTCCCAGAAACGGCTGCAAGAACATACGCACAGACAAAGAGTCATGTGAAGCTTTTTGGAAAAGAAATGTCTTATGTGTTGCCGACGCCCTTACGGTGGTGGAGCGAGCGGCTTCATTTCTCGCCACGCGCCGTCTCACGGGGGGGGGGGGACATAAGTTACGCCTCATACTTGATATGCGCGGACGTGAACGTCACGTCACCGTGTCGTTTGTGAAACGCCGCCTTACCTTCAATCGAGTCGACATCTGGAATCCCTGTGGTTTTTCCGTCTCCCCGCCGGGCCAGATAATCTTACGCTGATTGTTCATGACCACCTGCGGGGAGACCATACACACAGACACATTTCCAGTTTCATGGGTGGGTGCTGATGAGAAGATCTTAACGTTGGGAGTAAGTATCCAATCATTTTTAACTCATTCAGTACCGGCCAATTCTGGACCAAGTCTGAAAAGACGTTTAAAAACGTCTTTGGGAGTGAATGAGTTAATCAATCCACAGCTGTCCTGTTATTATTCATTTTCTTAGCCAATGACTACTGGATTCGGCGTCACAGCACATCCTCCGCTGTTGTGACCGCTCCAGTGTAGACACAAGCCATTGATTAATATTGCACAGCACTGTAGAAAAGACAGCTCTCAATCTTCTTAAAGTAAATCTCTGTGCGGCATGTTTGCTGTCAATTTACCTGCGTCCCATTATAAACGCCCACTTGAATGAGTCGACTCTTCTGGTAGTTGAGAATGCTGTAGTGGGCATACTTCCTGTCTCCGTCGTCATTGAACTCCACACGTCCTGTGAGCCCCTCCGGGTATTTCGATGACATGAGCACCCTGTGGCAAGAAAACCGGAAGAAATATTAAACCTGTGTGGGAAAATGGGGACAGCTCCCGAATGGCTAATCACGCGGCTGCCCCCCCCCACATATGCCGCTGTCAGAGACTTGTTTTGATCACGTGGCCATGATGAGCCAATCAAATTGTTCGTTTTCTATTATAATAATAATAATAATAATCTACCTTTTGAATAGAGGTCCCGTTTTCCAGATGTTGGTGTTGCCCACGCATCCTCTTGGCGGCTCAGTGATATTTTCCTTCTCAAAGAGCTCTTGGACGGACTGGGCCACCACCGCCACCGCGTCATTGATATGAGCCGACTCGTTCTTCCCGTTGATGAGCTGCAGGCCGATCAAACCTGTGACCCATCCAACGACAAACGCACAATCACCGGCCTGAAAAAGGAGCTGCCCCCTAGGATCCTTTTGCAATGCTTTAAGTGGGCAAAAACTTATAGGGTCTCTAGTTTAGACATCCTGAATAAAGGCGGCACATCAGTAGAAGCATTTAATTGCCCCGCCGGCATCAGGCAGGGCAACATAAAGAACAATATTGGTTGTTTTTTTTTTTGTGTGCTACTGATGACCTTTTACAGCATGTTTAAAGAGTCCCTTGAAGTTGGATTTCATTTATTCTTTTCCCGTAACTCCAAACGTAGGGAATCAAGCAAACTATTCCTTGTGTTAGAACAAAAAAAAAAAACCAATCATAATCCAACTTCAGCTAAGTTTTCCGATTGCAACCAGGTCCAACCGACTTCGACAAGAAGCCGCAGTGGAAGTGGAGACAATGATGGCACGCACGCACACACACACACACACACAAAAAAAGTGGAGAAATGCTTTCTGAGAAGGGGTTCTGTTGTGGAAGGTGACTGGGAGGGAGGAGACACACAAAGTTGGTGGCCACAAAGTGTTACGATGTTGTGAGTATAATAATTGAGGAGAGAAAAAGTAAAACGGAAGCAATGAGAACAAGAAAGGCTGTTGTAGCTTACCATTCTACCAGTTGCAAAACTCTTCCTTAATAGTTCATTAGAAATCGGGACATTGACATGGCAGAATAGCACAATGAATAGCCAGGAAACACACAATTCAACTGAAGGAAAATAAGGAGCACTGAACACAACGCGTTTAAACCTTTAAACATTGGCTGCTTAAACGTTTAAACGCTGATCCATCACACGACACACATTGGTTCACGTTGGTGAAATCATGTACGGGCGACACGTCAACGGTTCATCTGGGCCAATCCCGTGTTTTGTTTTGCGAGCATCCTTTGAGTTACGGCCGACGGCCGGCTTAACGCGCGTTTGCCACAGGCCTCCGCTCAACGCTGAACGTACCGTCTGGCGCCTCACTCAGCGCTTTACCCGACATCTCCCGCTCGCCCACCAGCCACACGTAGCCCGAGCCCGTCATGTTGAGGAAGCGGGCGGCCTTGTACACCGCGGCGGCGTCTTCCTCGCTGCCGTGACATGAAGCGCATTAGTGAGAAGCAGAATGTACGACGACCGAATGCGCGAACGGAAAAACGTCGAGGCAATTTGTATTCGGCTCCCAGTACTCGGGATCGATATCGGGCTTGTGCAAAGCTTGCCGATGAGCCGCTCATTCGAATCGAGTGTGTCGGAGGAGGGAGACATCCAAAACGGGCCAAATAAGGGCTCTGGAGTACCGAAGCGCGGAGCCCCACTCCAATGAAAAGAAAAAGCTAAAAGCGTCTCACCTGGCGGAAAGGATGATGACTCGGGCCTCCAGTTCTTTGGCCTCGAGCAGCAGGGCCGTTAAGTTAGTCTCCTGGCTGAACTGGAGGACTTTCTCTGCCTGTGATCGGGGCAGAAGAAAGGTCAAGCCGGCTACTTGCCATCCCTTAGACACCAGGATGCCTCTTCACCTGCTTGGTTCGAGTTTGGCCCGTTATATCGTGTGAACTCGAGGCCAAGGTTTATTATTTAAAAAAAAAAAAGCGATCCAGGGGGGATTTTGGTTGAATATAAAAAAAAAAAACAATTCAAAGCTAGAAGTGGGGGGACCCTATTGCATTTGATTTCACATGCAAACTGAGGATCATCAAGGCTCCAAAAAAAGGACGTGCATGTGTTAGGTGGGGTGGGGGAAAAAGGTCAATGCAACCAGTAACTAAAAACGGGTGAAGGGGGTGAGCGGGACCGTTTGCCTCGACAAGAACCAAAAAATAAAAATAAAATAGCTGCTGAAAAGTAAGGAGGAAGTAGCATCCGGGAGACGGGGTCGCTTCCACACTGCCAGTCCTCCGCAAAGGAAAAAAAGGCTTGCAAACTCTTTTGGTGTGAGAGTTCAGAGGACATGCATTCCTTCTTTTAGAACTTGAAAATGAAAATGATGAAAGCCAGGGCGCTGCTCGCTGATCTTTTTTTTTTTTTTTTCTTGCTGAAAACATTTGTCATAGCAAAACCATTCTTCATTTCAACGACATGGGAATTCCTCAAATTAAAAATTAAAGAAAACACGTGCTACCAAGGGTGTGGGTGGGTGGGTGGGTGGGGGGGGGCGCATTTCTGGGTCGGCTGGTGACTGGTTCGGGCCGGTTTTCTAAGTTGCTACGTTTGGATAGTTGGTGGGCGGCGTGCATTGACCATGCAAATATACCTTAGGTCCTCGCTTGTTGTCAAAGGACAGTTGGTCGAGGTTTTCATAGTTCCTTTTTTTATTCTGATGAGTAATGTGCACAGAGAAAATATGCAGACACAGAAAAATATTATAAACAGTTGAAAATGGAGGGCAGCAAAGCATTCCAACAAATCTCCACTTGTGCTTCACATTGGGATCTTTCACTGTGAGGCTTGCAAAGACATCCAGACTGCTCAGCGACGGCGGCCGTACCGATCCCACTTGCAGTTCAACAAACAAATAAGCAGCGAGTGTTTTAGCCTTGATGAATTCATTCTGTCAATCTCACTGATTTGCTTTTATCCATTAAGCCACACTTGCACTTAAGCTCTTCTTCCATAAATTGGATACTGCACAACCACATACATGACTCAAAACTCACACTTGGCTTGCCCGCCCAAAAAAAAAAAAGTTACTGTACCATTATAAAACAGGCCAAAACTCCAATAAACATTTTCCACAAAAAGAGAAGTGGGCTCCCCACTAATACAAAACCGGGGTGTGTTCAAGTGACGCCGAAGTCCATAAAACTCCTTCAAAAATCCAAATGTCTACCTTCACAGCCAGATGATGACCACAAAAAAAAGGCAAGACTAAATAAGCGGAACAACACAATCTTTCACGCACAAGTTGTGAGCTTGCAGTTGTCGCATCTCGCAGACGCCAGCAAAATGCTTTCCACGTGTGCAGCCACCTAATTAGTCACATTCCCTTTCTGCATAACTGCCTCTCTGCACTTTGCCCAGAGTGTGAAGTGCGAGCACAGCACAACGTCCTTGGCCTGAAACGACAAGAGGGCCATCGGGGGTCTGACCTGAGAAAGACCGCGGTAGGTTCAGCATGCTGATGACTAGCATGCGGCCGTAGACTGGGACTTTGGAAAAAAATAAAAAAATATATATTATATATATACGCACACACACACTTTGACAAAAATAATAATAATAAAAACAACATCCAAAACTCAATGTGGAAACCAATAAAATTACCTCGCTGACTATTAAATGAAATGTCAGAGCTAAAATATTGAATGTTTTCTCTATCAGGGGATGCAGCAGCGTAAATGATTTAGAAATGACATTTGCCTCATCGTTGAGTGTTGAAGCATTTATCTCAAAGCACATCGCTCCACTTAGCAACACGCCGGCAGTAGTCCACATGAAAAGAAATTGTGTTTGCCATTTTTTTCCTTTTCTTCTTCATCCCTTAGAGTTTTTTTTCTTTTTTCGGAGTGCTCTATTTTTGTTCCCACATTCAAACATTCATATTTCATGTTGCGTTAGTCACTTTTTGCTCTCCGGCTAAGTCCAACATGTCCGGAACCTCTTTGCTGGTGGTGTGAGTGATCCCCCAGTGACTAAATGACCTCGCTCATGGCTTGCCACGTTGCTAAAAATAGTGTCAATTTACTGCATGGGTGCTTCTCAACTAGGTGATTACCCACAACATTCCGCTTCTAATTAGAGCATCGCCAGATGTGGCGGTAGTTCAACTTAATATCATTTCACATCATATAAAAACAATTTATATGGTTTAAAATCAAGCATAAGATTCGATTGAGGGAAAGTACACAGAGAAATAGGTTTTCAATCAAGTTTACATGAAGGATGACGGATTCGTTCAATGTTGGTGTCGCCAATGTTGGGCAAGCTACAGTCGAACCTCTGTTCAGCGTTCCCCGTTTAGGTCTCCCCCCCCTACACTTCAACGTCCCAATTTCACGTCGTTCATTTTCCATTCGCCAGTTTTTCTGACAATCCTTACCATGTCAACTTCATGATAACGGCCGGGAAATAGTGAAAATGCTTTCGTTACAACGAACCGTGGGAAGCTAACTGCCGCCGCGACCTTGCTTTTGAACACACAGTGCAGCGTGGGATTTCCCTCCGTTGCTTAGCAACGCGACTGAACGACTCGTTACGTTGTTGTCGTTCTGGAGGCGTAACGTACGCGGTCTGAAAACGCGTGTGGTAAATGGAGGCAAATCTCGCCGTTTGTGAAGACTGGAATAGTGCGATATGCGGATCGAGTGAGTTGGAAAAGCGCACTCCATATTTTCTCATTTTCACCGGGGCCTGCGGCTTCATTTTCAGATCCGGACTGTGCGCGTGGTAAAATTACGTCACAGGTTCACATCAAAAGGCTTTTCAGACACCCGCTTTGCCTTTTGCATGCAGGATGCGAGTTCCGGGAGGCTGATTTTAAATGTCAGTAGCATCGTTTAAAACGCCCGAGCGGCCCAATCCAGTGAGATGAAAACAAAAATGTTGAAAAAGCCCGGTGTTAATCACTGCTGATCCAGGTCACTCCTTCCAACAGCTTTCACAGCCTTCCTGTGAATTGCCTCAAGTGAGAGCGTCACGTTGGCCGCGTCTTCGCCTTCTGATTTAATTAAACCTCTGAAACGGGACTCGGCTCAGTCTGATACACAATTACAGCCAAGAGGCCCAAAGAGGCACAATGAGAGTGTAAAGGGAAAAAAAAAAAAAAAAAAGATCCACTTGGGTAATTTCATCTTATTAAACGGATGAGAAAGATGCTTTTCTTCACTTCCTTTTGCATCATCGCAGGTCATCTGAGATTTGCCTCACGGAAGATCAGCGTTTCAGCGACCCGCAGCTCAGAGGCGGGCAGAAACGCGGGCATCAGCACTCTATAAAAGCACCCAAATCATCCAGCGCGCTGCAATAAATACAAAAAGCTACGAGGGGGAAATGATTCCTCCCGTGACCTCCTCTGAAAAGAGTCCCCGACTTCTGTCTGCGATGGTTTGCAAAGCCTCACATCAAAGTCCACTATTTGGCTCCCAATGCTGATCGACATGGGATCATATTTGGACTATGGCGAAAAGCAACGTGAAGATGAGCAACACAACTTTGGTCCAAAGTAGACCACATTAGACGCTGCTGATGTCTCTCGAATGTTAGCGAATGCTTACACAATGGTGAGAAAGAGATGTCGGCCACGTAACAGAGAGGGGCGGGAAACGGCTCGATAGAAACTGCGTGGGGGGGCGGGGGGGGGTGAGAGGTCGTGGGCAGATGGGGCCCGGGAGACCGAGCGTCTCACCTTGGTTTCTCTCTCCTCCAGGAGCGTCTCCAGCCTCTTCTGAGCAGCTCGGCCCTCGTGGTCGTCGCTCACGATCAGGATGATGTGGTTCCAGTTGAACTCGCGCATCAGGTCAAACCACACGTGCGCTTGGTGCGAGTAGGGGGGCACGGTCCGCAGGAAGGACAGATGGATACTCTGGGACGAAGGACATTTTGTCATGGTTTACATGTCCAATCAAATCCGGGGAACAGATGTCGCTTATGCAGCATTTCCATGTCATTTACGTGTCGGAAAGTGCCCAAAAAGGAGTGAACTGATGAACAGCATGAATGTCGTGATGAGAAGACGTTGGAAGTGGAATTTAACCGCACGCAGTAACGTATTCGGGCCTTTCGACGGGTCTAAGTCACGTTCTCCCGTTCAGTCCGTAATCTGGCCTAATACGTGAGGGCACTTCTTTCCTCTGGGCTGTCTGTCATAATCCAGACCTCATTGGCTCAAGTCAAATCTTTTTATACTCTAGAAAGAGAAGAGTGTTCCAAGAGAAAGGCTGAATTGCCCTTGCATGACCAACATGGGGCCTGCGGGTGCCAGGTTACGTATTAAGTAGCCCACTGGCATGCCGAGCTGTTTAAAAAAAAATAGATCATCAGATCTGAGGGTAAAAAAAAACAAAACAAAAAAACGTGATGATAAATCCAAGCGTCAGAGAACAAATTTATGTGTCCCCTTCATAAGTTAATTGTCAGTGGCTGGTGCTTCATAAAAATATAATTCACAGGTCAAAGACATTATTGATGGAGATCTTTCAATTTCATGCTGCGAACATACTCAATCATCCGCCCTCTAATGGACAGCGATGGGCCATTTAATCTTGGAAGCTTTCGAAGTCCTCCCCGGGGGACTTTCCTGACTCCGCGTCTCTCTGCCCGTTCTCTTTCGTCCTCCCTCCCAGCCTGGATCTCATTTGCATAGACGTACCTTGTCTGAGTAAATCGACATGCGAGTGGTGAGCCCCACCACGGGGATGCGGTAGAAGCCTGCGGTGTAGGAGACAGGTGTCGGAGTCAGGTGGTCATTGGACTGGGGCGGGTGACTCACCAGGATGGCGTAGACCTGCGCGGACGGACACAACGCTTTGCTTTGAGACTCTAAAACAAAAAGTTGGAGGACCAATTTTCAAAAGGAACCGGAATCAGCATTTAAAACTGAACGAATGCCCCAACTGGACAGAACTCAATCAAGCATGATATTCAATAATATTCTGGTAAAGATTTTAAACTTCATCCCTCACAGAAGCCGGTGGTGATTGATGCGAAATGGAAATTGTTTGGCTGTTTAACGAGGGTATCAATCCTCACTATTATCCGCTCTTTTTAAAGCCATGCGGTGCATGAGTCACTTGCAATTAAGATCCACTTTGCTGGGTTGGTGCAAACTTTTCGAGTTTGTTCTGGAGTAATTAAAGCGAGGCTTCATTGATTTTATGCGTGGAGGCTTGATTGGTAGTAATTAATTAGTTCGGCTTGGAAAAACACAACAGAGTTGAAAAATGCATCTCTATATTTTATGGAAACATTTTAAATACCCATGATGGGTCCAACGAGACGTTGCGTGTAATTTACTGCTGGACAATAGACACACATTCGATGAGGAAGACACACACAAACAAACCCCAATGCCATAACACATAGCAAAAACGTGCGAGGTTGACCAGAAACAGCAAACAAGGCACACACTGGCATGTTATTTTGGGAAAAAATACATCAAAATAAATACATTTTTACAAAAGGTATATTTATCACAAGTTTTTTTCAAGCCCCGGTGTGCAAAAGAACAGGCAGGCACACATTTCTGGGACAAGGAGAGATTTACAGTTGGAGAGGAGACACGTCACGCAGGTGACATTAAAAACAAATGCCGTGCCGAGTATTTTTAACAAGCAAGCTGTGGGGGATGAGTTTAACTGCCGGATGGAGGATCTGCTTTCTCGCAAAACCCTCTGCCATCGTGGACGTTACGTTCATAACGCAGGTGGAGTCTGCGCTCGTAAATTAGGACGCTTAGCCGCCAGACCAACGCAGCACTCTGATAGTCATGTGAGTGAAGTGGTGGGACGTATCAATTACAGCATTGTCCCCTGGTGTACTCGCGGCTGGCAACCAGTTCAGGGTGTGCCCCGCCTACTACTGGGATTGCCCCCCCGCATGCCCATGACTTGCATGAGGATAAACAGATTCGAAAATGGATGGGTTCCAGAAAAGTTCCCCGTAATCGTGGAGGAAGAGGAATAACGTTGCCGTGTGTGTATGGCCGTGGATTATTGGATGCGAGCCGCCCGCATGTCCGGGTCAAAAATGAGAGTTGCCACCCAAGGATTGCTCGCAGGCATCTACTCCTCCATCTGCCACAGACTTTCCCGCTCAGAGACCGTAATCGCCCGCAAGCCAAACACAGAGGATTAAAACTTTCATTGATTCTCGACTGGCGCACAATCTGTGGCCGTTGTTTTCAATGCAAAATTATTATAACATGAATCTGAATAATACATATCGGCGGAGGCAGAGTGCGCTCATGCCTCGACGTGTTACGATGTAAGTTTTTTTTTTTTTTTAAAGCAATGTTGCGTATGACACGGGCATACGGTTGGAGCGGTGAACAACTCTCCGAGGTGCGTTGTACTTACTATGCATTACTTATGAACATGTTTAATTGGTTCAATCTGTCGGCTGCTCCATTTCTGAAAACACTTGTAATGCAGGAAGACATGTTGTTGTATTTAATACTCATTTAAAAGCAGTATCTATGTGAAGAAATTGATATTCGAACGGCTTGTACGTGAGAATGAGCCGCCCTGAATGTGATAGCAAGTGCAACTATCACTTTCAGTTTTCATACAGAGCGTGCACCGCCTGTCAGGCGGCCTGCGATAGTCAACGCCATTTTCCCCATTTTCACTCCTCACTGGATTCCATTGCACTTGACTAGATCTGCAGCTGTGTGTTTGGAAATGTGCAGTAGCCCCTTCATCCGAGATATGCCTCCGACCCGAAGCCTATCGTCTGCGCGTGGGGGAGGTCATCATGCCGTACTGAAAATGAACTGATTTGTGGTTTGAGTTCCATTTTGAACGCATGCCAAATTAACCCGATGGTGCTTCCGTGAAAAGTGCTCTGTTTGCATTTTTTTTTTCCATTAGAGACCAAATTCGACTCCAACTCACGTTTCATCATATCGCAACACTTTAATGGTAGCACAGTGGATGACTGATTAGCACATCTGCAAGATTAAAAAATAAATAAATTTAATGTGAGGAGGCGTGCACAACCCAATATGAAGTCTATACGTAGAATGAAAAGATGGTGATGTAACCATGGCGACTGAGTGAGAAAAGACTTGGACCTGCACAGTACAGCAAACGTGTCGTGATTCCCACCTAACTTTTGATGTAAAGACTTGCTAGCAAACACCTCTCCACACACTTTTAGAATGTTCAGCCGAAGAAACCGGTCAGCAAGCTAAATGAGGTCGCTTTGACATACCTGACTGGAGATGAGGTCCTCGCATACGGACAGGGCCATCTGAATGGCGTTCGGTTTATGCGTGACGGAGATGGCCGTGAGCTTAAATTTGTCCCGTCCATAGACTTGGTTGGCTTGGGTGACGGCATCCTTGAAGACCTGCTCGTACCTCTTCTGGCTGAGGACGGCGCCGATGTTGACGATTTTCGGTTCGCAGCCGGCCCGCGCGCACGAGCACCAGACGACCGCCGCCAGCAGAAAGAGCCGCATCGTTTGCGCCAGCAGCACCGTCAAACTGAAGCCCCCTGCCCGCGCACTTCTCTCCCTGGTGCAGGCGGCTCGGCTCGAGCAGCTTCTGGACGGCAGCGCGACTCTGCAGGCACGACGCGTGTGGGTGGTGTGATCGGGGAGCGTTGGAGGGAGGGTGGCCAAAAACACACGCACACACACACACACACACACACACACAAAAAGGAGTGAGAACAGAACACTGACAAAGCTGTGAATTTATCGGCAATGCGGTGGATTGAGCGCGATCATCTCAGAAGCAAGCGGCGAGGGAACATCTTGCACCTTTCTCCGGTGAAAAATGTCCTCGCCCACGGGATCTGCAGTGCCTCGTGAAGCGTGTGAGCCACTCGGGGGACGATCACGCCGAAGTTCCGTCGCACGTCGCTCCGGGCTAAGCGGTCGCTGTCCTTGGTCCTGACAGCTGTGCACGCGCGCTTGGTGCTCCTGCGCGCTCTCGCCATTCACTCCCAATATATTTTTTTTTTTTAATTCCGTGCGCGGGTTGGCGTGATGTGCTGCCAGTGATTCTGAAGCAGAACTGCAACCACAGTAGCCTATATAGCGCACACAGTGCGGTTCCGCAACCTTTAGTGAGCCAATTAAGGCACACAAGAGAAATTCCATGCATGGTACACTACCAAACACAAATGTCACAAAAACAGATACACGTATCTCTTGACTTTTGAGCTTTCTGTTCGTCAAATCACTATTACTCATTTAAAATGAATTGAAATACTATTCGTCCATTCCATCCACCAATACACCATTTTGGTACTGCTCCACAATTTTAATAAAGACAAAATCTCACTGTAAAAACAATTGCACCACAATTAAGGCCAATGTAAAGAAATAAGATGTTTCAAAATAAGTGAATCAAGCCAAAAGCCACACAAGCAGATGCACACATCACATTGTTTGACATTCGTATGGTTGTGTGTACCGGTACCTTTAAGGGGAGTGACCAAATAAGTGAGTAATAACCTTCCTAAGAATCTGTAGAGTCAAATTAAATAACCCAACCTGTTCAAATGGGTTGGGGGAAATGACCCAGCATTTTTCAGGGTGTGCATTAACTCTTCACTCCATTTTTGATTTTGGCATTATCATTGGATTTGACCTCTTCGGTAACACTGATTTGAGAAAAAAAAACATGCAGATTAAGAAGCAAAACATAGTGATGGCGATCAAAGAAATAACAATCCCAAAAGCAATCCATCCATTTTCTCATCTGCTTACCCTCACAAGGGAATCCCGGCTGTCTTCAAGCAGTAGGCGGGGCACCCTCCTGAACTGGTTGATAGCAAAAGCAATGACAAATTCAAACATACATATGAAAATTAACCATGGGAAATTGGATATTGCTTATTGCGGTTCCACTGAATTATTAAAAAAACAACACAAAAAAAGGCTTGGACAAAACTGATGGGACCCTTAAAAAAGCTTGAAAACAATTTGACCGTTGTGCTCATGTTGTTCAACCGAGGCGTGTCCTCAAATTAGCATCACAGCTGTCTTTCGGCTTTCGCCACAGGCCCGTCGACTAAACGAGCCTTGATTAGAAATACCTGTGCTTCACGCCAAAGTGGTCGCGGTTTTTGCTTTCTCGACCTGGATTTCCGCATCTCTGACTAAAAGTGCAATAAGGAATGACAACCTCCCGGACGTAGCCGTCTCTTTGAAAGTTACAAGAATATTTTGATTGCAGGCATTGCCTCAAAAGGTTGCGTGACAAAATATCAAATTAAGGGTAATATCATTTTGCTCCAGGCCTGTTTCATGAGTTGCAAAAAGAATTCTGATGAACTACAGTTCAAAAGCGAGGCCTGATTTTCATTCATTCATTTTCATCAATGTATTTTTTTTAATTATTAATTGCTGTTACGTCCCTTTCACCATCAGAGGGATAATGACAAATCCACAGTCCACAGCCTGCACCATTTGAAAACTCATTCACTCCCAAAGACGTTTTAATACGTCTTTTCAGATATGGTTTAGAATTGGCTGGTATTGAATGAGTTTTAAAACTCATTTCAAACCCCATCATGTCATATAATGTCATTTCAGACTCCACACATTCAATCCCAGGTACTTATTTCATTTTTTTTCAATATTTAGGGCAAAAAAATAAATGTTGGGTACTGTCATAAGGAAGTAAGCGAACATACATACGTAAGTAGTAAATGGCCTTCATATGGCACCTGGCCGTCCAGGAAAAAAAAAACCCTCACCCATTCATCCAATGATGAGACTAATGTGAACGTACCCAGCCAACGGCCGGGATCGTATTTTACCGTCTCGCTCTCTGAATAAAATGGAGCTTGAAAGTAGACAAGCCGTTCATCAGAGAGTAAGTCGGTCACATCCGTCTTTCCATCTGTCACACACTTACTGTCCCACGCAACTTGTGTTCCTCATGGCGGGTGACAGAAGGCAGGATGTGATAGTGTGTGAGCTCTGGTCCCCCAAAAAAAGTGAAGAGCATTCTTGCTGCTATACAGGGGCAGAATCAATCTCACGGTTACCTAGGAAACAAGAATCTCTCTTCCGCTCTCACGAAACGGAAACAGTCACAAGCCCATTGTGTGAACAAGTCAAACACACATTTGTTCTTTTACCTCAATTATTAACAGTCAAATGAATATTTTTCACCCGTGGGGATTAAGCTGCGGGGCCGTGATGTGTTTATCCCGTGTATACATCCTTATTATTATCAACAAATGCCGCCACTTGAAAAGGGTGTTTGAAAACGGGGCCAGTACGAGAATCATCAAACAGTGTGCTGAATTATAAATCAGTCAACACGCCGGTGTCGCTCGGTGTTGCGGGGAGCCGATGAATAAATCACGAGGATGAACGAGTCGCCATTCATCATCGGCGAGCTGGGAGAGAGCCGTTTTCAATTTGTCTCAATTTGTCTCTCTCGTGACAATTCAGCCCCATTCATTTCGGTTTGATTTCGACATACCGCTCCCATTATTTGTTAATACCGTCTCCGACACAATCATGATAAAGTATAGAGGGGAAACTATACGTTGGCAGCTGGTGTGCAGCCGATGATCATACGGAAAAAAATAATTTCTGTGCACCACTGCAGTGGTGTGATACAAACACAAGTCGGAGTCCAAAGGTGGCCCAAACCCTGCAATCGTTACCAGTCAATCTCGGGGCAAATATAGCAACAGACGACCATTCCCTCTCATATTAACACCTCCTCGCTCCCCCGGTTGGAAACTAACCCACACTACTAAGTCAAATGACCACCATCAGAGCTTTCAACGCGAGTCCTCTCACTTGAACTTCCAAGATCCTCGCTCATTAGTTCCATCTGCTCTATGTGAACAACATGCTGCTGCTGGTTTTCTTGACAGCAGCGTTGTAGCAGAACGGCAAGGCTAACTGGATGCTTCGACTCCTTCCGAGTAACATCCTCCTTAGATTTTCTGGTGCGGTCTGTTATTTACAAATAAGGCAAGATAATACTTTCTCTGCATTCACAGTGTCGGGGGCCAGCAGAGCGCCAGTAATTACCCTCCTGGCCTTGATGTGACTGCTGCAGACACTTTGCATTCAACTCACCCCTCAGTGGACTGCCCCGCAGTGTCAAGGGTCCCTGTTAGAGGAGGGTGAGAAAACTTCCGCTGCTTCTATTTCCACCCACTCTCACATCAGTAAGGTGGGCCCAACCCGCTCTGCGGTCATTGCATAAGTGTCCGACGAGTTTTGAAAAGGCTCCCGCTCTCAACGAGACACGGGCGTAAAATAAGCATCAGAAATTGTGAATAATTGTGTAAAAAAATTAATACATTCAAAATCCTGAAATACACAAAAACTCATTTACCAGTAGAATGTTCATGTATTCAAATAATCAAGATTTTTGAATTTCTGCTTGTAGTGCAGTTTCCATACGTTCAGTGAGCCTCCCCATGTTTCGTGAGGTGACATTTGCTTTCAAGCTACCGTCAGCGGTCCAGTCAACAACCACTGAGGAGTCAAATTAATTTGCCCACGTGCATTTGATTCATGAACAGATATTTAACACTAAACGGGAAAAAAGAAGCAGTCCCAACACGATCATCGAGTAGCAACTCAGACAATGCGGGTTCCCATGGCAACACCAGGCAACCTGTTCGCCTTATTACAAGCAGCTTTACAAATGATTGTAAGGCCCTTGGTTCAACTGCTTTGTTTTTGTGCTATTGAGTTGTTTGTATCAAGAATAACTCACAATATTAATCTCATATATATATATATATATATATATATATATATACACACATATGATGTGTATTGATTAAGCATGCAAATTGAAGTAAAATACTAAGCTTGACATTTAAACACATCAAAGCGCTTTGCATGCCTTCCGCGCTTGAGCAAAACATGTGTGTGCGTCGTACACAATGCGTTTTCCACATTAGTGTAATGTCAACGCAGCCCTGTGACATGCAGCCCAAGTCATCTGATTTTGAGAGAGGGGGTGGGGGGCAAAGCAGGCCTTCCGCTTGCCAACATTCAAACAGAGCTGATGAGGTACTTTGAAATGAGTGCTTCGGTGAGTCAATGTCAAAGGAGGCCCGTCTTTCTGATGTGTTTCTCATGTTATGCCCCGCATAAATCATAGATGTGTTAGCCCTGTCAGCGCTTGCCCCCCACGCTGAGCTGAAGTATTCGGTCGTCATGCGCAGCACACAATCGCCGTTGGATTTGGGGTATGTGCTACATTAGAAAAACAGGGGCGTGGGGGGTCGAACGGCGGATCAATACGGATCAATGGCTGCGTCGAATAAGATAGCTTGGTTAGCTTCGATTTGAACAACTTCAACAAATGCGTGCACCATGACTGTGTGGTCAGTATGAAATTCTTGAAAAAAATGATTGTTCGTGAAATAATCGTTGTGTAGCATATTTGTTGTTAAAAAAAGTATACAAGTTCTACTGCGCAGACTAAGTTAATCGTAGAAAAACTAAATACGTGTGCAAATAAGTTCACGGAAACCATCTGGCATCTTGGGCATGTCATCCTTGTTCATATCAATTTGTGGTGATTTGACAACATACCTAAGCTATTTTTATCGGAATGGTTCAACGCGAGACAATAATTCATTCATTTAAAAATGATGAGCCACAAAGTGCACTCAAAGGAACATGGCCGCCGCAAATCAAACGCAATCTAAATGCACTTTCAAGGTCGTTTTCCCTCTTCGAAAAAGAACGCAATTGATTTGACAGTGACAACACGTACAGCGCTGACCAGAATGCTCGGTTAAACATTCATATTTTGAGCAAAAGATTTAAATACATAAGACACACCAGCAGGGCATACTGTGCACATGTGGGGAATTGTTGGGTTGTCTTTTTTTCTTTTCTTTCAACCTAAAGAGGCCCACAATTTTAAGGGGAGTGGCCAATTAGTCCATCTTCAATGTCGACTTTTAAATATGCAAATCTTTGAGTAACGACTAATCTAACACGGGAGCGTTTCCACATGACATAAAAAAAAAAGTAATTGGTTCAGTGACCAAGTTACTTTTTCAGGATAACTGCAGGATGGTTAATTGTGTTGTTGTTGTTGTTGTTTCTGGGTCATTGTCATTAGAAGCTCGAACGCACTGTGCGTGTGCAACATATTATTAGTGGCAAAATCACCTTGATCTCCTTTCGTGGCACAAAGTATTATCGATGTGTACGTTCTATAAAACCACCAGTTGTTAGCGGTTGAGGCTAGCAAGGCCTCGTCTGATGGCCTAAAATGCCATCAGAAGTGCTGAACTACAATTTTTGTTTTCCTGGCCAGTTTCATTGGTTTCTCAATAGATGTCATGAAGCTCGACGACTCCTCCTACAGGCATACCAGGGTAGTGCAGTGGTTTGTGGACAGAAAGGGCACTGCAGTGAGCCGAGGTCACGTGGCCCGGTGCGCGGTTTCAAACCCGGAAAGTGACACAAAGCTTTCTGTGCCAGTCGAACAGCTCGATGCAAATGGGACTTTCGTGCCGATTTCTGTGGCAACACAAAGTTCTGACACTACAGTGAGGATCATTCCAGCCGGCCAAGTCTTACTGTAGTGGAGCAGCTGTCCTTTGGTCATACCATCTGTCACAATTTTGTCGCCCGCTTTGCCTTTCTCCCAGCAGCTGTCCTGATGTTGGAGAATGATTTCACTCTAACCACGTCTGGGGGTTTTTTTCCCCCCTCTTTGCATTTGAAAATGTTCCCCAAGAATGCAAGCAATTAGTACAGATTGTGCTCCGTGTCATTGGCAAAGTCCGTGCGTATAAATTAACTGAACATATCTTGTTTTTGGAGTCATCTAATTAACACGCGGTTCCTGACTTTGACTTTATTTGATGTGTGCGGCAGCATAGCCATGTGCCCAAAGTTGGGTCCCAGAGTTAACAGAAGCGTTCCTCAACACGACCTGCATTCATATTATTTGTACACCAAATAGCAAGCAGCGACAATTTACCCAATACTATTTTGAGCGATTTTGTGCATGCAAACTGTATACGCGTAAATTGAATGACCCGTCATGAATTTGATGCTGCTGTAAATGCTCAGACATCTGGCAAGTTGGGCAAGGTGACGCTCCAAAAATGCACATACTGATTCCTCATCTTCCGTCCTACGGAGCTCGCATTCATCTTATGATTGATGTCAAGGTAACGGCGTCCCTTGGTGAATTCCGGCCAGGTGGTGGGCACCTTCGAGTTTCCTTTGTTTGGATCTCTGTGAACAAGTTAAAAAAACAAAACGGCATCAACTAATGACCGAGAGAGAGAGAGAGATTTTGCTGTTGACTTCATGTTACGGGTATGTGTTTGTTTTGTTGTTTGCAAAATTATACCCGGTTTTGGCAAAGTTGGTCCAATAAGCAATCATGGAGTCAGAAAGCTTGCGGTCGCGAGGCCAGTATAACAAAGACTCTCTGTGAGGCATTCCGAAGAGGTACTGCAGCTCCTCGGTGTGGTCAGCTCCCATCCAGGTGGGATACGGCTTAAACTTGCCGCCCAAACGGCTGGGCTCGGAGAAGCGATAGGAGTAGGTGCGACCAGATCTTGAATGAGAAAAGAAGAGAACATGCTAAGATGCATACAAAGCTAGCATCGTAATCAGGCTTTGACACTTTTTGCACCAAAATAGAATGACCCTTAACATGTACGGTACAGATGGATCGCAAATGGCCGCTCTCACCTGGCACTAGCGGCATGAAGTTCAAGGGCAACCTGCGTCGGAACCAAAAAGACGTAATCCGTCTCGATGTCCACAATCGTTCTCTTCACTTCCTCCTTGCTTGGATCGGGTGCCCATTTTGAAGTGTAGACTGAGAATGCCTCTTTCGCAGCAGGCTCGCCCTTGGGTTTCGTGAACGATTGCAGCAACGTCTTCATGTCATCGCTGAGTTGAGGAGAAGATGAGAAGAAAAGTCAGATTCAAATGTTTCAAAAAGAACAAGACTTGGGTCATATGTGGAACAAACGCTGACATGGAGGTTTCCAACAATGGCAAGTTGACCGAAGGGATATCCCCGGAAGCCAGGATATGGCCGTCCATGTCATTGATCCCAGCAATGTAGTCGACATCAGCGGCGTTGTGGAACAAGTTGGAAGGTTCGTGTGGCAGGAAATCGCCATCGATGACAGCTGAGAGAATCATGTTCTCGACGAGAGGGGCTGCAGTTGGGAGAAAACATACCGTGAGTCACATCGCTTCTTTGACGTCCACAGAAAAGTCATTCAAGAATATGAACGAATACTCTGGGAGAGAGTGTGAGGTTTCAGGTAGTATCTGTGTGCCCAAGTGGGAATATGAAGCAAAACTCCCAAATAATCAATAGCAGCAAAGGCACGCGGGGAAAGAAATCCGTTTTATCCTACCGCTCGGCGAGCTGAAGAGGCTGAAATTGCCAGCTTCTGTGAGGCGCCCAGGATCAGTCATCTTCAAACAGGCCGCCATCTTATGATCGGTGGGGCAGTTGACCCTGCGAGCAACCTGAACCGAGAGGGCAAATCCCGAGTTACAATTTCGCATCAATTGAAAGTCGAGAAGTTTGATTTCAGAGCAAAAAACGACTTTGTACCTTTTCAGCGAAAGCACGGGGGTCCTTTACGATGGACCAGGGACAAAGTGCCACACCACTCTCAGAGATGCCTCTCCTGATGAGCCCCTTGTTGTAGGGAGTGAGAATCTGTGACGGGAATATACGTCTGAGTAACCTGAAGCGGCCGTGGAAATGCCATACCGATGCCGCCATAAGATCGCGGAGCGGGCGGGCCATTTTCATTGGACGTCTGACAGCGAGTTCGTGAATTGGCCCGATGACTATTTATTGAAAGTCAGACGACCCAGCTTTCTTATACCTGAAAGTTGACACTAGCGCCACCCGCAGACTCTCCAAAGATCGTGATGTTATCCGGGTCACCTCCGAATGCGCGGATGTTTCGATGGACCCAGGCGATGGCGGCGTGCTGATCCCAAAGACCGTAGTTCCCTGCCGAGGCACAAATGTACCAACAGACCATCGCTTTTTGATTAGAACCCGTAGCCTTCGCAATCGGTGCCTCGCGTAGTTTGAAATTGGAGTTTGTGCGACATGTTTTGAAAACAGCACAGTACCTGGTAAAAGTGAGTCTCCGGTGCTCAGGAAGCCCAGAGTTCCCACGCGGTATCCCAGTGTCACCACGATGACGTCGCCTCGATCTGCAATCTCTTGCCCATCGTACAGTTTCACAGCAAGGTCCAAGATGTTGGTACCCATCGATCCTCCAATCAGGAAGGCACCTCCAAATAGCCAGACCATGACGGGTAGCTCGGCAGACACTTGAGGAGTCAAAATAATTCGAGTGAAATTTTCGAGTCTCGGCACACGTCTCTCTTCTTCACACATTCCAAAAGAATGCACCGTGAAGAGTTTTAATTGGCCATAGTGTGAAGGGTTCTTTGTACACGTGTGTCTTGCGGTTGAAGCTGCGCCCCGCTTCTTGCAAGGAGTCAGCCGGGATTTGCTCCATACATGGATGGATGCTCTGACCGCGCATCTCAGTTCTTACCCGTTCGGCCGTGAGGAACCCAGATGTTGAGGTAGAGACAGTCATCGCTTCCTCTGGTGCCGGGCAATAATGCTTTCAGCTGAAGACAGATCTCCTTGAATTCAGTCGCCTTCAGAACACCTGAAGAAAGGGACGTTCATGTTTGGACAATGAGGACAAAAAAAAAAAAAAATACTATTTAAAAAAAGGTTATAACATCATCGATCCACAAATGTTCACAAAGACACTTGAAAAATGAAAATATGAATGTAGTGTCAGGCATCGCAATACTGATCCATGTGTCTTGGTTCGTGGCTGTAATTAGCCAACGTTCCAAATCAACATTCAGTCGACTCACCTTCCCAACCCGGATGACGCTCCGGTTTCTCAAACGTTTCAGGTACGTCGGCAAAAGGGATCCCTTTGAAGATGTCCATGGAACGCTGGAAGCCAAGACGAATGTTCTTTCCCTCGACCATGCCACCCTCGGTCTTCACCACTCCCAGCTACAGAAACACACGACCACAAGACCTTGACGTGCTACAGAAAAAAAAAAGAAAACGCTCGACCCTAAGTTGAAAGATCCAATCAAACTGCAACTTACAGAGATGGCCGACACCGTCTCCAGCAACACGGTGAGCGCAGCCAAGATCCTGAGCTTGTCCATCATGACCAAAGTGAAAACCCGGCTGCGCCGTGGACTTTTATGCAGTGGACCCCTCCCTATGTACTGCAACCGTGGCCAGATGTTTCTCACTGTGACATCACTCCTGATATGTCATTTGTGTGTGATGGTTGATTGAGAGACCTTGATTGACAGTGACGACTGCTCCCGCACTGCAACGATGGCCACTTGTTTCTCACTGTTACGTCACTTCTGACATGTGACTTTTATGTCATTTACGTAGACGGACTTGAAAACGATTTGGCAACAGACACAATATTGACTTTTCCCTCTTGTTTTGGTAAAAGGTATTTGAGTAATAGTACTGCAATAGAAATATTAGGAGACAAGAGGACCCCTCTTGTGCAAAATAATTAGAAAGTATCCTCATTGAGGTTTGGCTTCACTCAAACTGCCTTCCCCCGGGCTTATCTGAAACATTCATGCCGACGTTCTGAGAAAGGAACTACCCTTTAGATTCCAGAGAACTTTGAGGAGATAGCAATATGATATGTTTCATACAAGTACATAAAAACATAGGCAAGTTCTGAAGAGACATTATGCTCACGGCTTTGTGCAATACTAATTTGCTTCTGCCAATACATTTGATCGACTTTCAAATATGCTGCCTATCAACTGATATGAAAGTGTCTGTATAGTCTACATTTTTTTTTTACACTTTATTTTAATCTATTCCAAAGCTTTAGAAAAGAACATTATTAGTTGTAAATGTAAAAAGGCTGTATGAAAACACATTTCTGGGGCTAATTAGTGACGACACAATTTGCTGGAAACCTCATATAAAAGACGTGCAAACTAAATTACCGGTATCTATGAAAAATTCTATCCTGTCCAAAGTCAAATACTTGGTGAGCAATTAAATTCAGTTTGTGACACGCATTCGTTTGTGTGCCTTATGCATGAATTTAAGGAAAGAGTGACAGAAACATTTACTTACAATGGGGCAAATACCGAAGATTTGTAACCATATAAAAATGGCTCTGATTCTGTGTAACCATAAGTGAAAGATCACAAGTCAAGTCAACCAAGCGAAGTGACAAATTTCGCTTTGGTCATTCCATCGCGAAGGGCGGCCAATCGCCAAATGACACTGACTGTCCTCTCTCAGGTCCGGAAGCAGGCCAACAGAGGCGCTTTTTTTTTCAAATGTGTTTTCAACCAATCAGAGAGCGGCGTTGGCACAGCACTTGCTGCACGAGTCCCGATTAGAACATTGTTTTACCCTTTATCATAAAAGTGGTGAATGCATGAAGCAATCTGATCGTAATTTGGGTAATTTGTTATTATGCCCGAGCCAGCAAAATCCATGCATGATTTTGTTTCGGTCAACCACCAATGAATCCAGTTTTTTTTTTTTAAGTGATGAGAAATTTGGCTTTGTATCTGAATGGAGCTAAACGACATATCGAAAATACTTATTTACCACGCTGAGTTTATTTCGAGTGATGGAATGTGTACAGGTTTCTTTCTTTGCGAGAAACGCTTTGTCGGCTGTACGACAGAAAAAAAAATGATGGGAGTGTTATTCGACATTTCAGATATCTTGTCTCAACAGCTGTCATTGGGTGGGACAGTACTACCGCACAACGGTACCCTTACATTATGGAATGTAATGCATACTTATTTGTCATGTCCTCGTTTATCGCAGTTGCTTATGATAGGTGGGCCGCCTGTACTACCGCAGACAAAGTCCTTGTGTGTAATAAAGACGATTGTGATATGACGCCATTTGGGGAATTTTTCCTTTAGTTGCAAGTGTTGTGGCTCTTAAAAGAGCCGTTGTGGTGTGACGGAGAAGGTTTTAAGCTCTCTCTCCGCGAATACGACGAGCCAGCTGGATGTCTTTGGGCATGATGGTGACCCTCTTGGCGTGGATCGCGCACAAGTTGGTGTCCTCGAACAGACCGACCAAGTAAGCCTCGCTGGCTTCCTGCAGAGCCATGACGGCTGAGCTCTGGAAGCGCAGATCCGTCTTGAAATCCTGGGCGATCTCCCTGACCAGACGCTGGAAGGGCAACTTGCGGATGAGCAGCTCGGTGGACTTCTGGTAGCGGCGGATCTCGCGGAGGGCCACCGTACCGGGCCTGTAACGGTGAGGCTTCTTGACGCCGCCGGTGGCCGGCGCGCTCTTGCGAGCCGCCTTGGTGGCCAGCTGCTTCCTGGGGGCTTTGCCGCCGGTGGATTTACGAGCAGTTTGCTTGGTTCTAGCCATCGTGCAGGTCTTCTTTTCCAAGGGAAGTGAAGGAAGAATACGTGAGTCGCTTTTAAGCGCTTGATCGGCTGTGTCGGGGGCTACGCTCCCTCACACCGGCGCTTGCTGATTGGTCCGCCGCAATTGCTGGAGGTCAGCCCCGCCTGCAAAAGAGACCTCCCGCCACAAGGCTCGCCCCCAATTGGGGGGGGATTGTGTTCAAACAGGACCCCAGGATGCAAAGTCCCTGACCACACTGAAAATCTCTTCCCTGGTTGGTCTTACCCCCCCCCCCCCCCCCCCGCCTCCCGCGCTTTCTGCAGCTATTAAAGCAGGACTTGTAACACCCTAGGACACATTTTCCTCGGTATTTCACTCCAGAAAGAAGCACCAGGATGAGCGGAAGAGGCAAAACCGGCGGCAAGGCCAGAGCAAAGGCCAAGACTCGTTCTTCCCGTGCCGGGCTGCAGTTTCCCGTCGGACGTGTCCACAGGCTGCTGCGCAAAGGAAACTACGCTCAACGCGTGGGTGCCGGCGCCCCCGTCTATCTGGCGGCCGTGCTGGAGTACTTGACCGCTGAGATCCTGGAGTTGGCCGGCAACGCAGCCCGCGACAACAAGAAAACGAGAATCATCCCCCGTCACCTGCAGCTGGCCGTGCGCAACGACGAGGAGCTCAACAAACTTTTGGGCGGAGTGACCATCGCTCAGGGCGGCGTGTTGCCCAACATCCAGGCCGTTCTTCTGCCCAAGAAGACCGAGAAGCCAGCCAAGTCCAAATAAAACGGATTCTGACTCTTCCACAACCCCAAAAAAGGCTCTTTTAAGAGCCACGCACCTTGCCTCTAGAGAACATTTCTCCTTTAATACGCGTTTAATGCAAATTGATTGAAAAAAAGATATTGAAATCCTGGCTAACACAAATGCAATACACGAAATCTTAACTAATCTGCATTCTATTAAATTGCACTAAAGTTCAAAAGCATGGTGACCCTTTTTGTGTTGTCATTCATTCTGAAAGACCAGCACTAGTGTGTGTGCATTATATATTGACATACATGCAGTGTGCACGTCCGGGGCCCCATAAAGATAAGTCACGTATATAAATGGAGAGCTTGCACCACCTAGCGGCAAGTGGTGTCACAACACACAAGATATCAGATATGAGATGAAAATGGTAAATTATCCCTTTCACGATTTTTGTTGTCCTTTTTCACACGAGTTTTACATATAACGTATCTATCCAAACACAACTTGTAAAAGAATATGTTTACTCTTTAAAGGTGGTGGGGTGGCTCTTAAAAGAGCCTTTTGTGCGTAAAAGTGAAAAATCACTTCTTTTTGGGTGCTGCCTTCTTGACACTTTTGGGCTTGGCCACCTTCTTGGCTGGGCTCTTCCTGGCGGCGGGGGTCTTCTTGGCCGCGGGGGCTTTTTTAGTCGCCGTCGCTTTCTTTGGGCTTTTGGTGGGCTTCTTGGCCGCTTTCTTGGGCGTCGAGGCCTTGGCGGGTTTCTTCGGTGATTTCTTCGCGGCTGCCTTCTTGGCTGGGGTTGTTTTGGGCTTCTTGCTCGGCGTTGCCTTCTTGGCAGCAGGCTTCTTAGCTTTCGTGGGGGTCTTCTTTGGAGCCTTGGCGGGCGCCTTTGTCTTCCCCTCGGCATTTTTGTTCATCTTAAAGGAGCCAGAGGCGCCGGTGCCCTTGGTTTGAACGAGGGTACCTTTGTTCACCAACCCGACGACGGCGATCTTGACGCGGTACCTGTTCTTGTCCACGTCGTAGCCGGAGGCGACCAGAGATTTCTTGAGGGAGGCCAGAGAGACGCCATTGCGCTCCTTGGACGCGGCCACGGCCTTGACGATTAGCTCGCTGATACTGGGTCCGACCCTCTTCTTCGCGGGCTTTGATGCCTTCTTCTTGGTCGTTTTTGCCGGTGTGGCCGGGGCTGGCGCTACTTCTGCCATGACGTCTGGGTATGAATGGACTGATGCGTCGGCCGCGCGCATTGCTGGATTTAAATGCGTCGTGAGAACCGTGGAGAGTCAATCAAGCAGTTTGCGCCACGGCGTGCCGACAACCTCTCCTCCGCTTGTGTTTTCTCCGCACACTTCAAATGGCGAAAAATCCCAATGAAAACACTCGAATCACTGGAAATTATTTCAGTGCATAGCACACGTGTTTATTTCCACATTGGATGTGTTTAAAAGTCACGTGCCTCCTGCATTTTCTCTGCATGGCTGCCAAACTCCACCTCCACACCGGCGTGAGCAGCGTTACTCGAGGAAATTCCTCACTCGTTTCTTCAATAAAATGATGTCAAGTAAAAAACGATCGGACAAAAAGTGTTTTACGTATTAAGTAATATGTTCATCCACGGACTCAAAGTCGAAAAAAGCGAGTACGGCTGATATTTTCTGGAAAAAGACAACGTTCTCCGAGGGAAGCAAACACAATTGAGGAGCAAGACCTGTCTGTGTCAACAACTCCTCGTGTCCTCAACCTGCAATATTATTTCCAAATCTAGAAATGATTCTTATTATAGAGAACGTACACACATACAGCAGCTAAAGTATAGACAATACAGAGTCAAGAAAGTCCAACTACTGTATATTCAGTAACACTATATATGGGAACGGTGCGAATGCTTTTACGCTAGCCTGGTTTATCGTTGGAGATCAGACAGACACAGATTAATGTACATGACTGTATATCAGTTGATCATGATTTCATCATTTGTATATATTTTGCCTTTGGTGACAACCTGGCTACTACAGTATTGATGTTGACTTTAACCTAAAATGATGTTTAAAAAAAGTAAAAGTTGTGCATCATACATTCAATACGTTCACATCCCGATATCAAGGCATAATGAACTCCAAACTGGGGACATGCAAAGTATAGCATATTAAAACACAATTTTCACATCCGAGTCCAAATTTCCAAGATATCCACGTACATTGTAACGACACTACATGCCTATCAATGTATCTACTCTAGCATATAAAACTAATTGGACAGTATTTGCTCTCTTACCTCAACGACTTAAATTTAAATGAAGAGCATCAGATGTGTTACCTACGGAAGCCTGGAACTACGGAAGCGCGGAGTTGCCAATTTGGAGTAACCAAAACAAATATGAACTAGCAAATGCTTTCGAACATACTTGCGACTCCGTTCGAGTGCATTCAAACTCCCCTTCTTGAGAGATGAATAGAAATAAAAGTGATGAAAATAAGGCAATTGAGGAGTGAGTACTCGTTTGAGGAGATGCGTGGCTCTTAAAAGAGCCGTTGGGTTGTGGTGATGCGGAAGTTTACTTCGAGCTGGTATACTTGGTGACGGCCTTGGTGCCCTCAGACACGGCGTGTTTGGCCAGCTCACCGGGCAGAAGGAGACGCACAGCGGTCTGAATCTCCCTGGACGTGATGGTGGACCGCTTGTTGTAATGAGCCAGACGAGACGCCTCGGAGGCAATGCGCTCGAAGATGTCGTTGACGAACGAGTTCATGATACTCATCGCCTTGGACGATATGCCGGTGTCGGGGTGCACTTGCTTTAGCACCTTGTACACGTAAATAGCGTAGCTCTCCTTCCTGGTCCTCCTCTTCTTTTTGCCGGATTTGCTAACGCTCTTGGCGACAGCTTTTTTGGAACCCTTCTTGGGCGCGGACTTTGCTGGCTCAGGCATATTTGTCAATTACCGTCAGAGTGGTAGGAACAAGTACTAGCCGGAGGTCAAAGCCCGTGGTCTTATAGGGGCTCGTGCAGCAAGCGCTGTGCCAGCGCCGCTCTCTGATTGGTTGAAAACATCTCGGGTACTTAGCGCTTGAAGAACACAAACAAAAGTACCCCCCCCAACGTTCCTTTGTTGTGCCCTGGTTGCGGACCTGAGAGAGGACAGTCGGCGTCATTTGGCGGTTGGACATTCACGTGACCGCCCTTCGAGGTGGAATGACCAAGACATTTGATATACTTGTCGTAGTTCTTTTAGGATTGCACGTGATCAAATCCCGTTTTAGTGTCACTATTCTCTCCATTGTAAATAAATATTTCATTTACGATTTCTCTTAATTAAACTTCACAAATTAAAAGGTATGTGATTGGCTTCAACCAGTTCAGGTTTTACCCCGCCTATTGCCCAAAGACGGCTGGGATAGGCTCCAGGGCACACACACACACACACACACACACACACACACAGCATAACCATTATGTTTTGTTTGGAATTTCTCACGTTTGAAATACTGCATTTAACCAATTATTCTTTCGGGGATGGTACAGCTGTGGGTAGACTGTTAGGATGGAAAACTACGACATAGGTAAACTCCAATTTACCATCAAACTGTTCTGCTTTTTGCAAATTGTGACTCTTTGACTAACAAGCAATGTTAAGTTCTGGAAAGGCGTTTTGTTTTTCGGCCCAATCAATCATCTCTCCTGCCTGCTCTTTGGGGTCCACCACCACCTTGCAACGTGACAGAATCGTATATCTATTCAAAATTCATCCTTTACATGGGAGAGATGATTGTGATTTAATGTATTGTAGAATAGATATATGGAATGTCTCATTTAGTTGTAAGTGTTGTGGCTCTTAAAAGAGCCGTTGTGGTGTGACGGAGAAGGTTTTAAGCTCTCTCTCCGCGAATACGACGAGCCAGCTGGATGTCTTTGGGCATGATGGTGACCCTCTTGGCGTGGATCGCGCACAAGTTGGTGTCCTCGAACAGACCGACCAAGTAAGCCTCGCTGGCTTCCTGCAGAGCCATGACGGCTGAGCTCTGGAAGCGCAGATCCGTCTTGAAATCCTGGGCGATCTCCCTGACCAGACGCTGGAAGGGCAACTTGCGGATGAGCAGCTCGGTGGACTTCTGGTAGCGGCGGATCTCGCGGAGGGCCACCGTACCGGGCCTGTAACGGTGAGGCTTCTTGACGCCGCCGGTGGCCGGCGCGCTCTTGCGAGCCGCCTTGGTGGCCAGCTGCTTCCTGGGGGCTTTGCCGCCGGTGGATTTACGGGCAGTTTGCTTGGTTCTAGCCATCGTGCAGGTCTTCTTTTCCAAGGGAAGTGAAGGAAGAATACGTGAGTCGCTTTTAAGCGCTTGATCGGCTGTGTCGGGGGCTACGCTCCCTCACACCGGCGCTTGCTGATTGGTCCGCCGCAATTGCTGGAGGACAGCCCCGCCTGTAACAGAGACCTCCCGCCACAAGGCTCGCTGCCAATTGGGGGGAATTGTGTTCAAACCGGACCCCAAAAGGCAAAACCCCCACTGCGCGCCGTAAACCTCTTCCCTGGTTGGTCTGATCCCAGCCTCCCGCGCTTTCTGCAGCTATTAAAGCAGGACTTGTAACACCCTAGGACACATTTTCCTCGGTATTTTACTGCAGAAAGAAGCACCAGGATGAGCGGAAGAGGCAAAACCGGCGGCAAGGCCAGAGCAAAGGCCAAGACTCGTTCTTCCGTGCCGGACTGCAGTTTCCCGTCGGACGTGTCCACAGGCTGCTGCGCAAAGGAAACTACGCTCAACGCGTGGGTGCCGGCGCCCCCGTCTATCTGGCGGCCGTGCTGGAGTACTTGACCGCTGAGATCCTGGAGTTGGCCGGCAACGCAGCCCGAGACAACAAGAAAACGAGAATCATCCCCCGTCACCTGCAGCTGGCCGTGCGCAACGACGAGGAGCTCAACAAACTTTTGGGCGGAGTGACCATCGCTCAGGGCGGCGTGTTGCCCAACATCCAGGCCGTTCTTCTGCCCAAGAAGACCGAGAAGCCAGCCAAGTCCAAGTAAAACGGATTCTGACTCTTCCACAACCCCAAAAAGGCTCTTTTAAGAGCCACGCATTTTCTTCTTTAAGAGCTACCTTTTCAGTAATTGATTTTACTTGAGTGTGAGTGTGAGTGTGAGTGTGTGTGTGTGTGTGTGTGTGTGTGTGTACCCGCATTGAAATGAATATAAATGACGTAACATCCATGGATTTTGTGTTCCCTTATTTCCGTATCAATGCTATCAATATTCGAAGAAGACGTACAGAGTCACTACAAAGCTAGAAAAATATTAACACCAAGTGGCTATTTTTCTTTTACCGGTAGTCTGAATATTAGTTGGAGGAAAGGTGTGTTTTAGAATTTCATTATTACAAACAAAATCATTGAATTCCATTCCAAAATACCCTGGAAACAGTTCATTGATGTTGATAAGTGTTCCTTTTTGTAAAACTAGCCTGGAAGTGGAATTTGTTTTTTCAATTGCACTCACTGTGAAGACAAGTACGTTTCTATCATTTATTTTCCATTATTTACTTTCACACATTTTTTATTATAGCCTTTCCTGTTGTTTTTGAATTTCTTCTCGGAGCCGCCACCACCTTGGACCTAGAAAACAAATGGTTTTGTGTCATTAAATAAAAGATAGAATTAAGGTGCACATCTTAGTCATGTATAGAAAGAGGTGTGTGCTCGCAGTTCATGTGTGCCCATGAACTGTGAGCTAAAAACCAAATTTATTTTTTGGGGTGCTGGGGGTGAAAATGTGTCTGACTGAGTCATTCTGTACTGTCAACCGACTTATGGAACAGTGGCAACTGTAATTATCATCCCTCCACCGAGTTTCCCAGTCAATGACATAACCACAATGTGGTTTGTGGTTCTCGATGGATTAATGCATCACAAAAATACTTTCACTGTACTGAGCACGCACTCCTTTTACCACGCTCAGAGCTATGGTTTTGGGAGAAGAGCAGAAGACCTAAATTCTGCAAACCTTTTTACGTTTTTGCACAGCTTGCGTGTCCACCTCCATCTCGTCATCCTCATCTGTTTGGAAGTCATCCTCATCCTCCGACTGATCCGCCTTCATGGTCTCCTCGGCCGAGTTCTTCAAAGTGAGCGTTGACGCTGTGACGGAAAACGGGTGTTAGCAGATGAAAATGTCTCAAGAGTCGCAGCACACGAGGGGCTGACAGGGGTAGAGGTCACTCATGTCGTCATCCGAGTCGCCGTGGTTTTCATCGTCGCTGCAGGAAGGTTCCAATGTGCCGGTGCCATGTTTGGAGTTCCTGCCCTGGTGGACATCTGTGCTCGTCTCCTTTCGCCTTTTCTGCTGGAGTCTGATTGGTACGAACTCGATGCCCTGCTTCACGCATTCCTCATCTTGGTCAGCAGATTAAAAACAACAAACTCAAGTCAGAAATGCCAAATCAATAATGAATCCAATGCTCGAAAAAATAACTTTTGAAGACAATACTTTTTTGGGGGGGGGAGGGGTATACAATGAAAACTGTTTTTAGACTAGTAGAAGTAAAGAAGTTCATGCATGCAAATCAAAAGAGAAATAGTCGCTCGCTCACATTTGGAGAGAGCCTTCTTGAAGCGCGTGCCGTTGACGTGTTTTAAGACATGGTGTGGTTGTCTGTTCAGGTGTCTGAGGGTCAACTTACAGAAGAGCTGATTGCTGCACACAACATGACATAACGTGCATCGCGAGATCAATTTGAATGAGTACTTGTGCCATATCTATGGTAAGATATTGAGCAGCAATGGCAAATTACTTGACTATCAAGAGTGAGTGTCCTTACGGTTGTTTTGAGCTTGACACTATGTGGGGTTCATACTGGCTGTAGTTAAATTGTGCTTGGGAACTCAGCTTCTGATACTTTTTCCCTTTGGTGAACATCTGCAGCTCCTCCAGCTTGCATGGAAACTCATGGTCGTTCAGTGTGCACTTTATCTGAAATAACATTAAGCCATTATTTTAATTACCCCACATTCAGTCACTAAAACAAGCTCCAAATCAGCGGCTGTGGCTATATTAGCAATACATTAATGGTGTTTTCCGTTATGTGCTCGCTCACCTTTTGGCTGTCAGTCAACTCGAAAAAAGGGTGGTTGAGCAGGAAAGCCTTCACGTCCGCAGGTAAGTCCTCCATAGCTGTAAAACGTCCCCAAACTAAAAAGCGTCTAATATTTTGAGGCTCGTTGCATGTAGCATCGGGTCCACGCGTGCCTGTCGCGTCGTTTCTGACGTAATAAAAGAGCGACATTGAATGATTACTTTCTTACTCTTCTTGTTTTGTGAAAGATTGAGTGTAAAGGCAATGATTCAGTCACATTTACGCTTTTATTGTTCGCACTGTGGTTTGTTGACAGCTCATTGTAATGGAAAGAAAAACGACGAAGCCCTGAACAGCACAAATAAGTAGAAATTATAACCGCACAAAACGGTTTACTTATTTAGTTTCATTTTCATTCATCACTTTTTTTATGTGAGGGGTAATCGTCTTCCTCGCTTCATAATCTTTGTGAGCACAATAAACACCGCCCACAATCCTCCCATAATCCCCTTCGTTACACTGTAAATAAAAACACACTGTACTGACGTCACGTCGAACGTTACTGTTCGTCGATCACGAGTCGTCTACGAGTAAGCTAAAGTGTCGAAGTTAGCTAGTCTACAACAGTTTTATTCGTCTTTTTTTCTGGTTTTATTCATTACAACGTCTACTCGTCGATAGGTTAACGAATAGTCGTTCCGTCGAAACGTGGGATTAAACTAAACTAGCTAGCAGGTCATCGTAATACATTCTTACAATGTCTGGACCAAATGGAGATCCTGACGTCTCCATTGATGATGGCATCATCGAGGACGGCGACGAATTAAATGACGAAGGTAACTGAGCCATTTTCGTTCCCAATCACCTAAGTGCGAGTGAAAATATTAACACCAAGTGGCTATTTTTCTATTACAATTTCCTTATTTGATTATACTGTATTTATTCATGTATATCATCCAGTAATTCCATTCATGCAAAAATCATTTCCAGGATTAAACTGTCCCCACCCCTCTTGAGCAGGTGTAAACTATTATCATTGAACATTCTTACTCCACAGAGTTTGCAGCAATCAACTCCATGCTGGATCAGATCAACTCGTACCTCGATGGCCTGGAGGAGAAAAACGACGCCCTCAACAGCAAAATGCACGATCTCCTTGAATCCAATCGGCAAGCCCGGTTGGAGTTCAGAGCCCAGCTGGAAGAGCAGCAGCCTGGGGACGATCGCTCCTCTTGGCAAGGCACGGACGAGGACCATGATAAAGACACAAGAGATACCTGTATCTGAACAGTGTTATCGTCAGAAGAATCATTCCCAAAGCAAGAGACTTTTAGGAGTCTAATTGAAATGTCACAGAAAATTCTCCTATTGATATGGTCACTGGTTCGCGATACTCCCCTTATATGTGACACCTGTAAAACCTGTAAATGCCTGTAAAACAAACACACTCCCTGTCTTAAAACTACAAAAAAAAGCAATTAGAACAATCAATAGGTCTAAATATATAGAACCCACAAATCCACTATTCATCAAATTAAACACAATGAAATTTTATGACCTGGTTGACTTCAAAATCGCCCAATTAATGTATAAAGCACATAACAATTTCCTTTGTCTAAATATTCAGAAGCTTTTTGAAATTAGAGAAAGCAGTTATAATCTAAGGGGTACTAATCAATACAAAAAATCCAGAACAAGAACAAACATTAAGCAAAGGTGTGTATCAGTAACAGGTGTTAACCTGTGGAATAAGCTTGAAACCGACCTGAAAATGAGTAAATCGCTGGAGGAGTTCAAAAATAAATTCAAAAGATCAGTACAAAAACTATAAGAATCACAATTAAGAAGATACATTTGATACATTTATAAAATTAGTATTACAGCTCTTTGTTCTTGTTTTGGATTTTGATTAATTTATCATTTGTACTCAAGAAATGCAGTAATTACAATGATTATGAGAAATTGAAACAAAAGGTCAAAGAATAATTATAATACACATACCGAAAGGTGTATAAATAGAAAAGTAAAGTACCACAATGGTAAAAGTATTTGATGATATGTAGACTTCTCTTCTTCTTCTTTGTTTTGAAAACGATCAATTTATATTCTATACAATAAGGGGTAGGACTAGATAAGTTGTTTACTTCTTCCTACTCCTTTGAGCATACAACTGTGATGATGAGTGTTTTCTTTTTTTCTTTTACATACTTTTAAATTTTCCTTTCATAAATGTTGCCTACCTTTTGGCAATCTGTTACTGTGTGTATATATATGCTCAATAAACAATAAACAACAACAACAACAACCTTGTAATAAAACCCAGGCCACCTTCCTGTCTAGCTTGCATCCCTTTGTCTGTAATTTATATAAATGTGGCAGATTTAATCTATAAAGTTTACTTTTCTCTTCGTGCTGTCTGTAAAAGTACAGGAACATACCACTGCAGGGAATTGTTGGAGCATTTTAATATAAATTAAAATGTCGTCCAAAAAAAATACATTTGAACTTTCAAGCATTTTAGAAAACATCATGTCTTGATTTCAGTTTTGTCAGTAGCAGAATAAAAATACAGTCTCGAGGAACAATGATTTGTTTTGAAATCGCATCATTCAGAGCTACAATACACAGTTTGAAGATCCTGACCCAAAAAAAACACAAAAGAAAATGGGGTGGGTGGGGGGTTCATCATGTGCTCGGTCACCATGGTCATGTCAAGTTTTGGGTCACATGAGCGAGACTTAGTAGCTCCAAATAACCACAAATGAGGATGAAATGTTTCTGGAAGAGGAAGTGATGCGTTAACTTCAGAGCAGAGCGCTACAAAAAAAATTAAGCCAGAATAAACTAAATGTGTTTGCTTGAAGTATCCGTGTGAAGCTTTTTTTTTTTTGGTCCACCAATTACCATCACTCAAAACGTCCACAAGAACACGACACCAAAATGCCATGAACAAACACAGATGGTCCAACATGACTGAAAACATCTGCCTTGACGGACAAGTTTAAAATGACAAAGATGTCATGTCTGTTTTATGGCAAACAAAGCTTTTGCTTTTTTTCGTGAGAGGCTGGCTTCACAGTCTTACATTAGTGTTGTCATGTCACCCATACTTCAAAGAATGCTCTGAATCTCTATTTGACTTCTTTGATTCGAGGTATTTATGCTTCAAAATATAAGTGGAACCTCCAAAGTGGAACAAATGCATTTTAGGGACACTTTTTTTTTCAAAGTTGCATTCATTTTAAGGATGTTACCCCATCGTGTCTGCGTCAGGATGCACTGTTAAAGGCCACGCTTGCCCCTGGAGGAAAACTTTCCACTTCCCTGGGTGACACTCTCCAACCTTGCAGCCACCAGGCGAGGCACTCTGTGAGGGACTGAGCATTGCAGGACGAATGGGGCTGTTCCTCAGCTGGTTCCCAATGTACGCAACACACAGATTTTAAAATAAAGAAATACAGGTACATCCCCTCCATGGTGACAACACGCCAGAGGGGACTGAGACCAACGTGTGCGTGTGTATGTGTGGCTGTGTCGTTTCAAACCCAAAATGTATTTGCCGCATGTGTGAAAGACAGTTGATTCCAAAACTAAACTGAGGGGCTTTTATTCTTCAGCTCCCCTGAGAGTGGCCGCTGATTCAAAGTTTTGGACACTTCTGTCGCCATCAGTCATTTTTCCTGAGTTGAGTGATTGTGTAGCAATGACGAAGTGGTCATGTTGCATAAATGAGTCACGATGCTACGTCGCCAAATTCAAATCCGTTCATTTCCGCGGGCTAACAACAAAGCGCACACATTTCAACTTGAGACCATGTCACAGATTCATTTTGACATGTCATGCAAAAATCAGTGGGGGGGGGGGAACAAATTATGATGGTAGGGCAAAAGACCACCGTTGAGCTTTGCAATTATTTTGGTAATTAGGGACTCAAAATTACAGAGCTGATGTCTCATTTGATTTTCTGATGTCACACGAGATGATGATTTGACGCTTCGGTTGGACTACAAATTGTAAGGGGGGGGCTGAGGTTCCATATTGATAAACACTTGACTGCACATGTTCAGATCAATTGAAGGAACACCGCCTTAAAATAAATACGTCACTAATATATGTTGACAATTTTGTCTCATTGGGTTTGAGCTCATTTGTCTCACCTTGTCATAGTTGAACCCACCTTTCAGGTCACGTGTTCCGCCATCGAAATTGGAACCTATTGGAGAATTAAAGAAAAAAAAAGTCTCTCATCCATCCTTCAATGTCTGTTAGTGGCCCTCCCGGACCGGCGTCTGGTGCTTGGCCTCAGTCGAGCATTTTCGTCTTCTTCTTTTTCTTTGTTGTTGTTGTCAGTAGAGGCTGGCAGATCTGCGGGGTCAGCGGGGAGCTCCGATGGAGCTTTCGACACTTGACAAGTGCGAGGCTCCTCCGCTTTGTCCTGGAGCTGGTTTTCTGTCCCGAACGTACCGCTGAGTCTTGAAACTGAGCCTGCGGTACTGGAGGGGCAAATGTCTTCCAGAGATTCTGTGGGCGTTCCTGTTAAAGAACTGCGGTTGTCGTCGTCAGCGTTGGCGCACTTTCCGCCGAGTGATTCTTTGTGTCTCTGAGGACCGACGGCATAAAAGAGAAAATGTAAATTTTCGCAACATCTTAACATGTCAAAAAGCCACAAGGATCAATAATTACATTCGACCCTATGACCAGTTTAACGCAGAAGAAATTCCAAAGGATTTGCTCCCACCGAAACAACTAAAGTTATCCACCAAGTGACATTCTCCCCACTCATAAAAGGGTGTTCTCAACTGGTGTGGCCCCAAGAAAGACCACAGAGGTGTTAAAGTACCCAAAGATGACTGCTAATATATCTTACCTTGAGGTTGTCAAAGTGCTTGACGGAGTTGCAGTGTGTGTGTAAAGCCGATGAGTCAAAATGGTAGAACTTGTTGCAGAGTCGGCAGATGAAACCAGCCACTGGCACAAAGAAGCTGGACCCTGTGGAAGGAAAAACAAACAAACGTTTCACACCTTTTTCCCCCCACCATTTAAAACGGCTTCCACGCAACTTAATAACATGCCTGTTAGATGATGTTGGTCAAAAATACTCCAAGGATCAAAAAATTACATCACACCTTTCAGACGGTTTTCAAGCCTGACTGCCTGTTTTAAAGGGCCTGTCGTGTGAAGGTGATGTCTTATCAATTACGTGTGTGACAAATCAATTGTTTCTGCGGCTGTCGGTAAGAAAAAAAAAGTGCACCAAATAACAACCCCTGCCACTTATTTGAGAACCACACCAACAATCAGTCGTCCCTTGAGTTTAGCTAGCCCATGGAACCTTCTCGATGCACATATAAAACAATTAAGATGCTTCTTAGTACGGTTGTGTGAGAGCAATTTAAGGGTCACTTTCGAAGTGTCAAGGAGCAAAGGGCTGATAGGTTCCATTTGAGTAAAAACTAGATCTGACCATAGAGTACGCAATGACCTTAACATTTTGTTTGAGTCAAATTAGACGAGAGGAACAAATCGCGGCTCACCGTAAATGGTGTCGGGGTCATACTGCTCGTCACTCGCCATGTCCTTCAGAGTCACCTCTCTACATGAGGTCCATCCATCCTGCTACATAACGTCAATGCAAAGTTTACAGGAATTGATTTGAAATATTCATCATGAACGGTAAAAAAAAAAAAAAAAAAAAAAAAAAAAAAGTACCAGGTTCTCAGGAAAGTCTTCATCCCAGTCGAGCCTGTCATCCTCCGGCACTTTCTCTTCCTCAATCTCAAAGCCATCTATGTCCGGCAGCATGGATGAAGTGTCAGAGCTCTCCTTTTCCTGAAGCTGGCGACAAACATTATACAAATTAGTTTGTAATTTGTATCCTTGAAAAAAAAGGCGCCCCCCTCAAAGAAAAAAATAAATAAAAAATAAATGAATCGACTAAATAATTTCATCACATCACATCACGCAGGCATCGCTAGAGTCTTCCCTATGGAATGCCCTAGCATACCTTAATTAATCTTTGCCGGTGCTCCTGGGACTGCAAGTGTGCCACAAACAGCTTGGAGCTCCTGAAGTGCTTCTTGCAGAGGCCGCAAGACGATACAGCTGCTCTGCACGCACGCTGAAGACAGAAGGATAGGAATCACTTGAAAAATAATTCATCTATTTATTCACATGATGTTTTCAATGTGTTTCGATGAGGACTGGGCACTGAACTAAAAATATCAAGCACATTTGGAATGCGAAGCATTTTGTCAACCCGTTGTAAAATTCCTCCCAAAAAAACTCTGCCAGTTGACGCCACTAAACGGAAGCTCAAAGAAGCTGTCCTAAGGCCACAGTCTGACTAAGGCTTCTGGCAACCATCTGAAGCTCCAGAAGAAAGTTATAACACTCCAGGAGAAGATAATCATTAATTGTTGGATTTTTATTCAAGGCCTTTCCTCGTTTCATGATCAAAACCAACAGGAAAAGTTACTTTGTGCTCCTCTGTGTGTCGATGGTCCGCGATGCTGGTGGAGTAATGAGCGCAACATGTTGCACACCAACGCTGCGTATCTGCTTTTTTGTCTCTTTTGTGGAGGGGGAAAAAAAGGCATAAATTAGAGTATGCAAGACTCCCAAGACACAAATGGGCTTGCGTAAACATACCCATCTTTACTGGCCCCCTGCAGAGTCTCATGCAGCCGTGGCAGCAATGTGACCAGGCACGCGTTGCTCATGTGCTGAATCTCCATCATCCTCTGCTGGTGGGAAACACTGTTCATATGACTCCGGAAGTTCTTCAAAAAAAAAAAAAGCACACACACGCACACAAAGAGATAGTTAAAGAAAGGCTAAAAGGTGAGCGAGTATTTATGACCTGATGTTTGACCTACTTCCTGACTGTGGCAAGTGATGGTGCAGAGGTAGCAGTAGAACTTGTTGGCCCCTTCTGCAGCATTGCCCTCCACTTCCCGTTTGTCTGGTGGCTCACCATCGTCCAACGCGGCAGCGTGGCTCTTCTCAACTCCTGGACCCAGTGTAGAGTCGTCTTCTTGTAAGAGGAGGCAGTCTACGAACAGAAAGATAAATGTGACTTTGAAAAAGTATTTGATTTCATCCATGTGGTTTCAGTTAGTGCAGTGGTGTAATTTCCCACCCATCTGGCTGTCTTCTGTGTTGCACTCTGTGTCGCCATCTGAATCGGCAGTAGGGAGAGCAGGATCCTCTTTAGGCTCCTCAGATCTGATTGAGCAGAAATGGGGAAAAAAGTTAGAACTGCATTAAGAAAACGTTGATACGAAGAAACCATCTGTTATCCCGAAGCCCCGCAAAATGGAGGCATTTGGTCGCGACTATGGGCCCTTTCATTGTGCCATTATCCTGTAATGTGTGACAATATCAACGGCAGTGTCTATAATCTCTGAGAGAAAAGAAATATTTTTTGGGTATAATAAAATTGATTTTATTCCGGTAAAATTACAAGGATTTTTTTTCCCGCCCCAGAAATTCATCACAGTAACTAGTGTCAAGATGTTCCAAAGCATACTTTGGGGCAGAATTTTACAATACCGCAATTACAATTTTTGACCCACCCTTCCATCTTCTGCCTCTTGACCGTCGGTTCTTCAACCTGTTCCTCAGAAGACTGAGCAGATCCATCCACCCATTCCACAACGCCATCTGTGGATTTACAGTAAAAGTAAATATAAACGTCTCAAAGTGTTTTATCAAGATTTCTGTCGTTATAAAAGATAGTGATGTGCTGTTTTCAGAGAGGTGTTCATTAAACAATGTTTCTTATCATGGTTGTTAATTAATGCATGACGCTCGCATTTTATGGGCAACAAGAACACATTTTCCTTTCACAATGAGCAATACATCCTGAATTAGACATCTACCTGTTTCAGTCTCCCTGGCCTTGCTTACTGCTGCAATGTCAGCGGTACGCCCGTCTGCTGTCTGCTGGCTGTCATTCTTCTTGTCCAGCTGAAAGAGCAACAACATACCACAAAGGAAAGATTAAGACGCGTTTATTTCACCATTGACAATTTTTATGAAGGCTGATGCTGTTATTACTGTTGTGCCGGTGGTGGTGGTGGTGGTGGTAACAGAGGAGGCGGCGGTGGCCGCGCTGGTAACCGTGGCCGCGCTTGTGGTAATGGTGGCATTATTGTATAAGCGAGGGTGAGGGTGAGGGTGGAAGGCCCGAGCTGCAGCAGGGAAGCCCATGTGGTGGGACTTCATTGCCATACCAATTGGAACCGGCCCCAGTAGAGACCTGTTCGCCGCTGTGAAGAAATGACGAAACTGCTGTCCGGCCATCCCAAAGCCCCGCATGTTACCTAAGAGAATACAACACGATACGTGACATACAGCATATGTATACGTTTAAGTGTAGATGCTGTTGTTGTTGTTGTTTTTTTCTTCAATCTTTACCTTGCATTTGCTGCATCATTAAGGCTCCCTGTAGCATGGGATTGGGGCTGATAATCGTAGTCTGGGTCGCCTGGCACAGGTTGACCATTCTGGGAGGAGGAGGCGTTGTATGTGGAGTCACAGAAATGGCTCTGGCAAACAATAACAACAGTTAATTTCCATTACATGGAACTCATAAAATTCTAATTTTATTCTCAAAATTATTTCCTGCATTGTATGACTTTGGTAAAAGTATTTCTCCTTCATCTGACTGTACAGTATTCTCAGTGACTACTTCCTTATATTTGGACTATTTTCATGTATGTTGCTCTCAGATTATCTCAACTTTATTTTATTCACAGAGCACTTTAAAAATATACAATATATATTTTTGTATATACACACACATACACATATAAGTGTTGCTTCAGTGACCTAAAGTTCAGGCAACCACTTCACCCGAAGGCCTCATGCAAAGCCCCGGGGTCGCGTCGAAAGGCTCACCGCGATGCCTGGTGATGGTGATGGCCGACATGGTGAGCCGGAGTGGGCTGTGGCGGTGGAGGCGGCGGGGGCGGTGGAGGCGGCGGGGGCGGCTGCTGGTGGAAAAGTTGTTGGAGCTGCCGCAGGTGCTGGTGGAACTGCTGCTGCTGTTGTTGTTGTTGTTGATGGGAGTGGGGGTTGAACATAACGAGCTCTCTTTGCCTTCCTTTTCGCCAAAAGCTTGTGGTCGTCAGAGCTTTTGAAAGGAAAAAGAGGCTTCATGCTAACTGGGCAACTTTCAATGACAGCCGCCGCGGGGACACAACAGGTCGCTTTCATAGGTCGCGATGACAACTAGCTAACGTTAGCAAGCGAGCTATCACAAAGCGCTAAAGTTGGATTTCCTTTACAATATTAAGCTACGAAACAAAGGGCCTCTAAAAGAAAGAGCAGACACACTCTCAATAAAAATGTAATGAAATGGCGACAAGGTAAAGAACGAACTAGAATAGCGCCGATACTCGACCAAAAAAACAACAAAGCTAACATTGGACGTCGCTCAATGGCCGAATACAGTCAGTTAGCTTAGCCTAGCGTAAACCCGACTAAGCGCATGGTTCTACTCCTATATTTTAAAACTCTTCGATAAGTCGTCACCACTTACCTCCCAAAAGCGACTCAGTGCGACGGTGACTGTTAATTGTATCCCCCAAAAGAGAATAGTACCGTCAATACGACCTGAACACGGCTGCAACACACTGAACTACAAGAGTGTTCTCTGGCTCGGCGATGACTGCAATTTACCACCCTCTAGCGTTCGCCTCCAAAACATAAAGTTCCCCAGTCGCCCATTTGTCATACTGTATTTTGCCATTTGGCCTTAAAAATATCTTTTCACTTGGCCAGTCGGTGTGAAAGGAACCATCAGATTCTATATAAACTGATCCAACACGTTTTGCTTTATTTTAAATACTAACAAAAGGAAGGTATTCGTGTCGATGTAACTCGCAGTTCAGCACCATGGACAGATCTGTACAGATCTGTAAGGAAATTCTGCCATGACCAGAGTTGAACTGCAAGAATCCACAAATCTTTCAACATTTGCATTCGTCTGTCCTGTGCCTTGTCTTCCCATCGCCGTTTCAAGTCTTCTGTTATCGCCGCCGATCTCGGCATTAAAGTCACCTATAACCATGATGATTTTCTTGGTGGTAATTTTTGGGCAGTTACCTGAAAATTTTGGTGGGAAGCCGATTGGCCGTATGTGTCATACGACTGAGTGACGTCACAGAAAAGTAAAACTATGATTGGTCAAATGACCATGTGATCGACACAAACGTATACGTAATTTAAAGTACGGTAAAAATGTGAACATGATATGGAATCTTAATTATTGGATACTTAATGTTAGCTGTTTTGAACAATATGAAACGCAAGTTACGAGGCAAAAACATTTTTTCCATCATATTCCTTTATGTGAGAATTTTTATTACCTTCAGCAAGTGTAATTCCGTCTTTCAAGCGAGGAGAAAAATGATGCATGAAGAAAATTGACTCGACTCTAACCGGTGAACCTCGAATTATTACGTTAGGGCGTGGTTTCAATTTCAAATAAACCCCAACCAGGGTCGAATCCAGCAGGTAAAAACGTATCAGCGTTACAGCTTACTTAGACTACACAGGCTACTTTAATACTGAGTGTTGTTAATCCAACATTGTCCCCGAAGTTTGAACACTGGCCAATTTTTAAAGTGCAAAATAAATTATTTAAAAGTGTTTATCAAATTAAGGTCCACCCTACATTAAAAAAATCAATCAAATACGTGATTTCGGTCAACAAACGAGTGCTGCTGTGTTGCATTCAAGCGGTTTAAAGGCTGAAGTGGAATCATTCGTCTCATTGCAAAGCAAATCTTTAAGCAGAGCAGTGTTGCCACCAAGCGGCGACTGTTGTGAAGTGCATGCAGGGAGTTTTCCAGGGGAAATACAAGTCGAGCTCATCCTCATCCTCGTCCTCATCCTCCCGCCCTCCTGCGGTGCTCGGTGGTGGAGAAGCGCATCGGGGACGGGAACGCAACGCGGGGCTCGCTCGCAGCTCAGAACACAATTAAACGGGGGGGAAATCACGCTCAATACTTCCGTCGAGGACTATCCACCCGGCCGCAATGGGGAACCGGGGCATGGAGGATCTGATCCCCCTGGTGAACCGCATGCAGGATGCCTTCTCCGCCATCGGCCAGAACGCCAACCTCGACCTGCCTCAGATCGCCGTGGTGGGCGGGCAGAGTGCGGGGAAGAGCTCGGTGCTGGAGAACTTCGTGGGCAAGTAAGCAGATTTCAAGCATTTACTCCATTTAACGCACCGTGCTGTAGTCCCCATGCCCCTCCTCCTCCTCGTCCTCTTTCTCTCTACTCCATTTAAAGTGCTGCCACATCATTTATAAACACGTATTACCTCTGCATCCAGTACAGCAAGGGGATTATTATTTTGTAAAGTCTTGCCTAAATCCCTTGTGGCGTTCATGTCTCAGCTCACCTGCTGCAGGGTGCGTTCACAGAACATCACAGCCTGATAGAACCAGTCAGGGCGGTGTCGAGACCCGTGGTGCAAGCGAAGGCAAGTGGGCTGTATACGGCCCACCAGAACGGTTAATCTGGCCACAGTCGCTCATAATCAGCGGTTTCAATTTCAGCTACAACAGCGCTTGTGTCGACTTTGCGGCAAGGCTACCATTTTGTTCTCCCCGTGCTATTTATTCATGACTAAGCAGAGTTGCATGTGTCAGTCGTGCACATAGATTCGCCTTGCAATGATTACAATGATGAAAAACCAAAGCAGAGTGGCCAGCACTGATGTTTTATGCTGCATGATGACCTTGTAGCCATAGAGACGGAATAGAGAGAGAGAGAGAGAGAGAGAGAGAGGGAGAGGGAGAGGGAAAGAGCGAGTCCACCTGAGCTTTGAGCCCTTCCGGCTCAGCCCTTCCATCTGGTTTATGAGCGAAGCTTAACCAGCAACGCTCAGGCAACAACAACACAGCACCTTTATTGAAGGACATGTGTACATGTGTGCTGCGTGCGATGTGAATACGTGACTGCATTCCCTGCTGAAAGCAAGGGTCAGACTTCGTGTGCGATGCTTTAGCTTCAAGCTAGTGCAATGGCACCAACATTCAAAATTAATCTCATTTAACAGGCACAAACGCATCCCCCTCAAGCAGATCATTTTCAATTCTAACTGATTTATAGCGAGGTTAAATATGTCATTAGCTACCAACGTGCCCTCTGTGTTGCCTCACTTGCGCATTGGTTTGGCAGCAGATTCCCACTGTGCACAACCACGTGGCCACAAGCTCAATTTGGCCGGAAGAATAGGTGATACTGTTTACATCATCATGCTGCCTTGTGGGAAGGTCTGTGTTTAATTTGTAAGTGTGACTACAAAATAAAAAAACCTTGTAGAGATCATTTGCAAAGTATTTAGCAATCAATTCAGATTTGATTGAAGTGGAGACTTCAAGCTGTCATTGAAGAGATTTAATTAAAAATGGAGGTACTACAGAACACTGCAATTTTTATTATACAGCAGTGAATCAATTTTTAGGCCTGAAAACTATTTGGGCTGCAGATGAAACAATGTGTATCACCAAATTGAAAAGAGCAGCGTTCATGATCCAACATCAAAAGAACAGAGCTCATGATGCAAAGCCAGGGTGGGCCCCGCCCCCAGGGTGGGCCCCGCCCCTCACCAAAAGTGGGCCGAGGTAGGCTCAAGCTCATTCATGACCCTCACGAGGAAAAGCTCCGCTGAAAATGGATGGATGGATGAAGCTCAACATCTGAGTCACAATCTGACTGCTGATTGCCAGCATCAAAACGACAAAACCTCCTTGTGGGCCCTGAGCATACATGTGATCGTTGTGTCCGTTTCATCATTGTGCGGCACTTTCCTCTGTCGTCATGGCAACAGCTTCTGCCTAATTATGGCGCCAGTACCCGGGGGAGCTGCGATCACGCTGAGAGTTGAAGAGGAAAAATGTGAAACATTACGACTCGCCCATGCTAAGATTCCAAGCCTGCATCGAGCTAGGCAAACACAAGCATCTTGCTATGCAGTGTGTGTGTGTGTGTGTGTGTGCGTGTGCGTTGTCAGAGTGACATTGTGTGTCCTCTCATCCTTCCGGCTTGACACCCCAGCCCTCCTCCCCGGTGGCTCATTGTGGTGCATCGGATGTACGTATGTTATCGGTTTAAAACACAGTTGTTGCCTCGGTGTTTCATCACAAAGCCGTTTTATTCCTAACAGATGCAACTGCAACGTGAAGCGTTTTGGCAGTTAGGGGACAGCCGGTTTGTTGGTTTTATTTTGGCTCCTGTCCGGAAAAAGGCTTTTAACCCTCAAGCTGTGGCTTCCAGTCAGAGCGATCAATGTGGCAAGCATAGGCGATAATGCGCAATAATGGCAGGGAGACGTCTCTGTTCGCAGGCAAGACAAAACATTTGATCCACCTGCATTTTTTCCCCCGTCTAGTCAGTACAAGAGCTGTATCATAAATGTCTGCCTTTAATGATCAGTTTTGATTGGCGACAGCGTCAGAGGGGAAACCCATCCTTCCATTTTCCGAACCGCTAAACCCCACAAGGGTCGCGGGGGTGCTGGAGCCTATCCCAACCGTCTTTGGGCAGTAGGCGAAGGACACCCTGAACCGGTTGCCAGCCAATCGCAGGGCACACACAACCGTTCACGCTCGCACTCACATCTCGGGACAATTTCGAGTGTTCAATCAGCCTGCCATACATGTTTTTGGAATGTGGGAGGAAACCGGAGTACCCGGAGAAAACCCACGCAATAGGTCATCTTGTCAGAAAAGTCCGTCCATTGTTTTAAATTGCACCGTCTTTTCTAAATCTGTCAACCAAAATGTTCTAAACACTCTCCGTTCCAATCGCAGCGCGTCAGTATTTCATTTGTACCGACGCCGAGCATCAATGAGACTACGATACGTCTCCTGTATTCAATCTGTTTGAGACGGGCGCAGTTGTTCCACTACGTGCCATAATTGAATCATCTCATCATTCAAATCGAGTCTCTTAAAACGACGCAGAGAATAAACACAACAGGTTCAATTTGTCAGCAAATATTACACAACGGAGTCAGCCCAATCACGTTTGTTCATGGCTTCTGTCTGCCGTTATTGACGCTTGCAAGTGACCTCACGTGGTAACTCACATTAATGACGTAGCCCGCCATCACTATTCCACCCCCCCCCCCAACCCCAGCGATTACACCTATGCAACGTAGCCTTAGCGTTCACATATTATGCAACGTAGCAAATGATCGCCCGAGGCATTATGACAAATGTAGCAGCTTCACTCCATTCTTCACTTATTTTATTCGGCTCAAATAACCCATCAAGGGGAAGCGAGTGACCTTTGCGACAGAGAAGGATTGACTCCATTTCGTTCAAGTCGTAGATGATGGATTAAAGGTCAAGTCTGAACATTTTTCCATTGCTGTTGCTGTTTTCAAGTCTCAAATGGTGAAATCTAAAAACGTGGAGGAAAGTGTGCGACAGAGTGTGGGACAGAGGAGGAAAGCTACAGAGGATTAACGCTAATCTCGCTCCCTATCTTCCCTCGTGGGCTCAGCGTTGTAATCTGCGTATCCACCGTGGGCGCAACCTGCCTTTTCGGCGGCTTCGCATGCAGGAGTTCGGAGGCTTTGAAGCGCCTGCGGTTCGCCAGTCACATCAATGCCAACGCATTGGCGACACCTGCACAATATTCAACAGGGTCTAAAGAAAAATGTTGCCTTCGTAGAGGCAATAAAGCTCCGCTGTGATTGACACTGCTAGAAAAGCATTCATTTCATTTCATTTCTGATGAAGACAAGCACTATTATTAAAAAATAGCACTCAAGTCTGACTGGCGCACGAAATGCTAAGGAAGCACTCCGAGAATTGCCTTTCGCAATCCCTAAATGCTTTGATGTGCTTTTACTCTGCCTACATTTCTTTTAAAGTGGCTCCTGCAGCCAGTATGCACAGACTGGCCACAACATTAAGAACACCTGCAAATCTTAATGAGCTCATAGACGAGAAGTCGATGGATGTTAGTGGCGGGGAGTGGGAGGGGAAGGGGGGGTCCGACACATGTAATGATGCTGCACGCTAGTGAATTTGAATTGCCGCGTTAGCTGCTGGAAGTACACACACTCACATGCAGTTTGCGTTGCTGTTACATAATAGGTGAAACCCTGCAGGAAGACTGCAGTGCATTAAGACATGTTGGCACTAAAGTCACTTTTACCGGCCCTCTTCACAAGCCTACATTGTTTTTGCATCATGACAAAATCAACATACCGTTTAGGTTTGGAATTTGCTCCAAAATGGACTTGTTCAAATATGTCAAAGAAATAACGTCAAAGTTGGAGATCACCATCTCACGTAGCTTTGTTGTGCTCAAGGGATTTCCTTCCACGTGGCTCCGGCATCGTGACCCGTCGTCCTTTAGTTCTGCAGCTGATGAACTCTCCTACAGGTGAGAATAAATGCCATAGTGTCATATTAAAACTTTAAAAAGGGATGGAAAAAAAAAAGACACATATCTAGCATAGATATTTGAAGAATGAATTCATCCCGACGACAGTGACATATCAAGACAAACGTGAGTCCGTCGTAAGTAACAAAGCTCAGGATTAGCCAGGCTTGCTGTGCGATTGATTCATGGTAGCAAAATTGGAATAATAAATCAAACAGGATGTCATTCTTTCGACGTGCTCCCTTCCGTGCGTGTTTCAGAGCACGCCGAGTTCCTCCACTGTAAGGGCAAAAAATTTACGGACTTTGACGAGGTCCGTCAGGAGATCGAGGCTGAGACTGACCGGATTACCGGCGCCAACAAGGGCATCTCGCCCGTTCCCATCAACCTGCGAGTGTATTCCCCTCACGGTGGGGCCCTCGATTCTCTACGGGAACTCATGCGGCGCTAGTCGAATATTTCGTCGAAAAGTTTTCACCTTATCCTCCGGCAGTTCTCAACCTGACGCTGGTTGACCTGCCCGGCATGACCAAAGTGCCCGTGGGCGACCAGCCGGCCGACATCGAGACTCAGATCCGGGACATGCTCCTGCAGTTTGTCACCAAGGACAACTGCCTGATGCTCGCCGTTTCGCCGGCCAACTCGGATTTGGCCAACTCGGACGCTTTAAAGATTGCCAAAGAGGTTGACCCGCAGGGTAGGTTGCTTGATCACACACACAAAACTGCTTTTAATCCCTCCATTGGTCCATCCGAGCGCTTGTCCTTACTCGGGTGGTGGGTAACTGGAGCCTATCCCGGCTAACTGTGCGTGTGTGTGTGTGTGTGTGTGTGTGTGTGTGTGTGTGTGTCTAGGTATGAGGACCATCGGCGTTATTACCAAACTGGACCTCATGGACGAGGGCACGGATGCTAAGGACATACTGGAGAATAAACTGCTTCCACTCAGACGAGGTGCACACACACACACACACACACACACACACACACACACACACACACACACACACACACACACACACACACAATTTCAGGACCTGTGACCCACTGATTCCCTCTTGTGGTGGCAAGAAAGTTCAGCACAAACTTTCCAACCTCCACAGGAGCCCTAAAAAGAAGTTAGATGAAAAAAGGGAACAGATTAAAAAAAAAAAAAAAAAAGGAAGGGGGCGTGGAAATAAAATTGCGGTCTTGCAGTCTGCTGATGCTGTACTTTTCTTTTCCGCTTGCACTTTGGTTTGAACCCGCACTTTTAATATTTTCCATAGTCGGTGTTATTTCTCTGTCTACCGCCACCTCCCCTTTCCCCTCGTGTGTCTGTCTGCTCGAGTTTACAAGGCCGCCGGCCGCATTAGTCGCAAAGCGCAAAGTCGCTTTTAACGGGGAAATGCATGAGGAATGTCAAGCGGAAGTGAAACAAGATCTGCCTGACTTGAACTCACCTGGCTGCTCTTCTAAAAATCTTTGGCAGCCACACATTCGTCCACCTGTGATTTTATTTGATATTTTCGACTCATATAAATCATCCCCTTCATTCCTCATTGATTTGTGAAAGCCTTGAAATGGTTTGGAAGAAAAAACAAAAAAATTACGTCTGGCCTGGCCGTCGCATCGGCAGCCTCTGCGAAGCCTCGAAGGAGAATTATTATCGTCTGTTCCGTCAAGGGTACATCGGTGTGGTCAACCGGAGCCAAAAGGACATCGACGGAAAGAAAGATATCACCGCCGCCTTGGGAGCCGAGAGGAAGTTCTTTCTCTCCCACCCTGCCTACAGGCACCTGGCCGACCGCATGGGCACGGCCTACCTGCAGAAAATCCTGAACCAGGTCGGTCAAGGAGCAGAACACCTGACACGCCTTCAGGGTACCCTCCCGTCCTAACTTTTAAACTGCGCAGCAACTCACCAACCACATCGGGACACGCTGCCGGCTCTGCGGGCCAAGCTGCAAAGCCAGCTCCTCTCCATCGAGAAGGAGGTGGAAGAGTACAAGAACTTCAGGCCCGATGATCCGTCCCGCAAGACCAAGGCTCTGCTTCAGTGAGTCATCACGGGTTCAACTGTGAACAACAGAAGAAGAAAAAAGAAATTGTGCTTTCACAATAAACAGGAATGAATGATGCGACGTAATATTCAACTGGTCAGGGGAATGTTGTGCCTGAGTTGGCATAAAGACAACATTAATTCCTTGGTCGCCATTTTTATCCGATCTGCATATTTCTCGCGGTCATTTTTGAGACAAATGTGTGACAAGACTGCAATGTGCGCGTGCAGGATGGTGCAGCAGTTTTCTGTGGACTTTGAGAAGTGCATCGAGGGCTCCGGGGACCAGATCGACACAGCCGAGCTATCCGGCGGCGCCAAGATCAACCGCATCTTCCATGAGCGCTTCCCCTTCGAGCTGGTCAAGGTTAGTCCGATTTTCAATTGGTTTTTGCGACCACGTCAACGCCCCGAAGCCCGACGACGCAGTGCGGCCTTCCCTCTCAGATGGAGTTTGACGAGAAGGAGCTCCGCAAGGACATCAGCTACGCCATCAAGAACATCCACGGCATCAGGCACGTTCGTCCTTCCGCTCGCCTTGACGTCATATGAGCAGCGCACCCGCCGCCTCCCTCATCACCTTTTCTTTGACTCCATTAGCTCAGTCGCCTCCTCGGAGCTGGCAATTAACACTTTTCTCTCTCGTCCTACTTTTTCCTTTCTTGTCTGCGTGGCCCGTTCTGACGAGCAGAACTGGTCTCTTCACCCCGGACATGGCCTTTGAGACCATTGTGAAAAGGCAGATTGGGAAGATTAAAGAGCCTTGCACCAAATGTGTGGATATGGTCATGTCTGAGCTAGTCAATACGGTTAGACAGTGTACCAAAAAGGTAAACACAAGTAGTCGACGGTGGCTAGCAACTTTTCTTTTTTTTTTTTGTGTGTGTGTGTGTTCTCAAATCCTTCGTCTGCAAAGACCCGCCGCTGTCACTTACGCTCCCTTTTGTCCCGTGAACTTGTGCCGCTCGCTCCAGCCTCCTTGGGTTGTTTTGGACAGTGAGGGGCCTGGGGTGGGCTGCGCTGCACCTGCCTTGCCTTCTGCTGTCGCGTTTTGCTGGACAGGCTGTCCCGTGGTGGCAGAGAGTTGTGCTGATGGGGATTTCAAAAACAAAAAAGGATGGAGGCTGAGTTGTTGTGAATGTATGGCTGCCAGGGAAGTTCATTTACAGTGGGGGGTTTCGTACAGTGGAATCTGAAAGTCATACAAAGCATAAATATATTTGCCTCGATTGTTCTATTAGACAGCGGTCATAGTGAATGTATTTTCACACGTCCTGTTTTGTAATATCAACAACATGGCCCTGAAATGGTTTCATTCCATTTCCATTTTGTCTTATGGACAAAATGATTCTAAACAACGAATATTGAAGACTTTGTTATGACCTTACTAACACTGCACATATATTTCCTAGTATGGAAATGCGACATAGCTGAAGAGAAAATATCCACTACCTCTCTTCATGCTTTTAACTGGGAGCCATATTGGATGACCTCAGCGCCCAGACTTGTGCGCGCACGCGTGCGTGTGTGTGCGCGCGAGACCGCAGCCGTGCACCTGTAGCATAAAAGAGCCATGATGGTCGTTAAAAAATATATATATGTGTGTGGCCAAATTCCAACTCCACCGTGACAGCAGCCTTCCAAGAGCAAGCCTGGAGGCCTCTACGGGGATGCGCCGTGTTATTTTTGGGATATGGCGCGTGGAAAAGGGAGGGGTCAAGACAGGCAGTTTGCCCGGCTGCGGTCTCGCTCTTTCTCCCGTCTCGTTCCGAGGAGAGAAAAAAAACCAAACCCCCCCCCCTCAACAAATGTCTCACTTTCATCTTGTTCCTTCTGTGCAGTTTGATCTCGCCACTCAACTCTCCTTGTCTTTTTCGTCTGGGAAAACGCTGCCTCCCATCCATCCTTTTTCTACTCTCGTCCCTTCTGCTTCTTTTGCTTCTTCATTTCCTTCCCCGCCTCTTTTGTCATTCCTTTTGTCGTTTCCCCATGCCGCCCCTATCCCTGCAGGACGGGTCTGTTCACCCCGGACCTGGCATTTGAGGCAATAGTGAAAAAGCAGATCCAAAAACTGAAGGAGCCAACACTGAAGTGTATAGACATGGTTGTCAATGAGCTCACCTTCACCATACAAAAGTGTAGTCAAAAGGTAAATAAATAAATACATAAATAAGTTGTTATCTCTTGTAAAGTGTGCAGGTGGGGGCAGACCGATGGCTGGGCTTATTCGCCCGTTATTAACTTTAAGATATTTTGTTTTACAATTTAAAATATGCCAAGCATGAGGACACAGCGAATAAATAATACCAAAAAAAAAAAAAAAAGCTCATGTGGTAGCGTGCTAACGGTTTGAAGCTGCCATTGTCGGCATTCAACCAGTTTCATTATTGTCGATGGCGGGTCGGATTTGCCAACTGAAAGTTTTCAGAGAAGAAGTAGAACTCGAGAGTTGTTTGTTTCACGTCTTATAAAATATTTGTTTTCTTCCAGTACACGTATTTGTAACTGACATGTGGATACTATTCTTTCTTTTGTGGTAATATCAGGCTTGTATGGCGTGTATTTAGACATGTCAATGTTGGAAACAGGAATCGGCAAGATTGAAGAAGCTATTCAACATCGTAGCATGCTAATCCTTTGCAGTTTTTGCGTAACGAATTCAATATCTGCCCAGCCGCCAGCTCTAATCGGTCTCTCCTTCCTCAAGACTTTACCCGTGTGGCCATTTAATACTTTGTTTGTTTTATTTTACTTTGATAGTTTACTCCCTTTATTTCAATTCCATCCGCATGTTAGGTCATTTTATTTCATATCTGGCCTTATCATGCTAAATCTTGACCTTTGACCCGCCTTGTCTTGGTGTTTGTCCGTCATTTTTTATGAACCTAACGTGGCGCAACTGATCGCGCAGTTCCACTCATTGACTAAGCGACACCCTTCCACCATCTTGAGTATTTATTATTATTTTTTGTTAAGTTTCGAACTGCTTTTATTTGTTCTCCATCCTGTCATCTTGCCCAAGCGAGAGGGTGACCTCCTTTGGATTTCTCCTCTCTGTCACGCTGTTATTTTTGATTTTCACTTGCAGAGATTTATTGTTTCTTAAGACAGACTGTATTATGATATACAGTACTTGGGAAAATCCACAAAGGGTCAGTTTGAAGTCGTCTGCATCACCCCCCCCCTCCGCCCCCTCCTCTTTGCTCCTTCCGCATTGCACATTTTGCATCTCTGCATGCGGTCTTGCTCGTGACTTGCTTGTTTTTTTTTTTCTTGACTTTATGTGGCACAAAACGATTTGCGCCTCTGCGTGTTGCAATGCGTCTTACCGATTGGCTACCTGCAAAAATGGACAATCCCGAAACGCTTAATGCTGACTACAAGAAAAAGCTCGTGCTTTGTTTTGTCACAAAGATGTACGTGATGCTGACTGAGAAATCCAGGATGATGGTTAAAAACTGAAAGACCGTTTCAAATTTTCAGATTTGCAAACTTTTTTAAATGGTCTTCTACGATGTCTGATTGACATGTTTTTTCTACTCTACGAAAAATGTCAGGTTAAAAGTGCATTGATTATTTTCATAAAATCCCACACCAATTGGATGTTGTTGGTTTGTGAGCACAAAACCAGGAAGCCACCACTGGGAGGTGAAAAAGCTAACTCGTCGTTCCCATTCAACTCTACTTCAAGATGCATTGTGACATGCAATCGAGAAGAAAAAAAAAAAGAAAGAAATTGTCATTTTTCCTTTAGTTTCTGTGTCTCGGTGGAGGCCTGCCAGTGTGTGTGTGTGTGTGTGTGGTGTGTGTGTGTGTGCGCGCGTGTGCGTGTCATTGTGGCTTTGCAATGAGCTCATGGAAAAAAGGCCCTCAGTGTGCTGGGAAAGAGATGCTCCTCTGCCAGGAACAATGTTGATCTTGCATTTGTGTGGCAGTATCACAGACTTGGCACAATTCTTCTCTTGGCTTTCTAATTTGGTGAATTCTTCCTCTGCGTATAAAATCTCCCAAAAAGTGGACCCCGCTAGCGCTAGCATCTGTGATAAGCATTTCTCTCAGCCCAGAACACTTTTTCTGTGTGCGTTGTTTTTATAGTGCTTGTAGTGGAACTTTGTGTTGTGGTTCATTGAGAGAAGTTTGTTTGTGTTTATGTGTGTGTGTGTGTGTGTGTGTGTGTGTGTGTGTGTGCGCACGCGCCAATGGCACATGCGTCCGACCCACTGTGCTGTGTGCTTGTAGCTGGCCCAGTACCCGATGCTGCGAGAAGAGATGGAGAGAATCGTCACGCAGCACATCCGAGACCGAGAGAGCCGCACCAAAGGCCAGGTAACGTTATTATGGTGTCATTATTAACGTTCGGGACATTTCTTCTTCTTCATTTCGCTGGACCACAAAATGAGTTGTTCAAAAAAATATGGACAGTGCTACATGAATCACGTTTAATGATATTATCACTTTCTCAGGTGTTTTTTTTTAGGACAATATGAGCTTTTTAGGCCATTTTGTCACAAAATAATTGATAGAATAATATACTGTATAGAAAATATAATAAAAATATTGTTAGATTACTTGCTCCAAAATGTCTTATTATTTTTGTGAATGTTAATCACATTTCATTATTTTTTTCTTTATTTTATGTATACTGTACATTCTAAGCACAGGCTTGCATCAAACGTGAAACTTTACCCTTGCTACTCCCAAAAGTAACAACAATGTTCGTCAGGTGCTCCTGCTGATCGACATCGAGTTGTCCTACATGAACACCAACCACGAAGACTTCATCGGCTTCGCCAAGTGAGTCCTCGGTGTCGTTTCGAGCGAGGTAGCCTGTTCTTTGCGCCCGCGTGCTAATTTTGGTGCTTTGGATGCAGCGCCCAGCAGAGGATCAACCAGATGAACAAGAAGAAGGCGGCTGGCAATCAGGTGACTACGTCCACCATGTTTTTTGTTATTTTTTTTCTTAATGGGTCGCTCACGTCGCTCGTGACGCCATTTTTGTTCTCTTGTAAAAACTTGATTATTCTAACAATTAGTCAGGCGACAGGAAAACGGTCACAGTTCATCCGGGCACAGTTCAACTCAGAGGTCTCGTCGTAAAATTTCCCACCAACAAAATTTCCCTCAGTACATGTGCACCGATCACAAAAATGCAAATACTGCCGTGTATTTATTTATTTATTATTATAGTTTTTCTTTGTTAACATCTGGATCCAAAACTCACACACTCATGCATGAAAGTGCAACCTGCAAATAGGGCGAGCACACGTCATGACGAAACGTTCCTGATTCTGCTTTGGCATGACTTGCATCCCACTTTTGATTCCTCAAAGCCTTTTTTCGATGATGTCACCAATCTCTCTCGAGTTTTTTTGTTTCTTCTGCTCTTCGGGGCTCTCCAATTGGTTTGGTCTTTTCTTTCATGCGATTTCCCCTTATGTGCTTCCTCTCTTCTTCTCTCGGTGGCTTGTGCGCTGCTTGCTCCAGGATGAGATCATGGTGAGTAGCCACTCTCTGCACGGCCGAGTGAATTTCAATCAAATTGAAGATGGTCTTGGTCTTTGTCAATGTTGTGTGTGCAAAATACGCTTCCCATACCAATAGTGGCTGGTGACTTGTGGTGGAAAACCCTCGGCTGCTTCCTCTTCCCTTCTTATTTCGATGTTGCGTGTCAATTTTCCAAACTCATGCATTTCTATGCACGAGACGGTCATTACGCAAAAAACAGCTCATACGGTACGCGAAGAAAAGCCATCTCTCCTCACCTGCCTTCAACACCCTCATCCTGAACAGTGGCTCGCATGTCCCGTCGGTGTTTGGCGGTCGTCATAGCAACCACCCAGGTTGGGGCGCGGGAGGGGCAAAGGTCAGAGGTGCGGTAAGCAAAGTGGCGATCTGTGCTTCCTGTTTACATGTGGATGTAGTTGGCCCTTCAAGACGCCCGCCTGCTTCTGTTCTCCGTCTTAGCTTGACTTCCTAATAGAGCCCCCCCCCCCCTCCATCCCCATTATGAGTGTTTACTACATGGGAAATCGTTTGTCTTTTGGCCTCATGAAAAGTGGCCTTGTGTAAGTAAACATTTCAAAGTGTTCAGCAGCCCGAAATGTGCAATTTTCAAAAGCCACAGTGGAACCTTTAAGGCCGTTCCAGAGCATTTCAGGACCTTCGATTTGTATGGCTTTCAAAACTTTTTTTTTCCCCCACAGGAAATATTGGCAACCGAAATCCTGCGTTTCGGCGTCATGCTGGCGCCATCATGAAACCATTATTAGCCCTCCAGGCAACATTTTGAGATTTGGCATTTGAGCATACAGTACAAGTTGATAGCAAAACATAAAAACAAATACAGTATATTGTACTATTTGGCTGGCGTTGATTTGTTTGGGGGGCGGTGTTATATGTTCATCATTTTTACACAAAAAAAGAATGAAACATACTCCTGCATCTGACTGCATGGTCTGAAAAGGGCATTTGGACAAGTGTCCCCCGCGAATGCTTGCTGTCCCAGCCGCCCGCTATCTGACATGCAGACTTCTGACTGGCAATGCACACCAATAAATGTGACTTGGCCTCTTTCACGAGGAGCCCTAGTTGGGTTTGAGTTGTAACGTTCTCTCCGCATTTTCATCCAGCCGGAGAGAGGAGTTAACGATCGGTTCAAGGTAAATCAAGTCGCACATCACGTACTGTGTGTATAGAGCCCGATACTATTTGTCGTCCCACAGATGTGGTGAGTGTACTGTTTAGATACCCTTGTGGGCCAATGTATTTGGTATACATGAGATCCATTTTTAAAAAGTATGGATTTAAAAAGGTAATATTTCTCAGTTTTGTGATGTCGAGAGATCCATTTCTGGGCATTATTATCTTGATCATGGCCGAATTTTTGACACAGGTCCTGCTTGTGTATCTAATGTTGCGGCTAGTGAGTGTTCGTGTGACATCACCTCTTGCTCGTCACCAATAATCCTGTTGCATGTCCTGTCCGTCCGTTGCCCAGGTGATCCGAAAGGGATGGTTGACGATCAACAACATTGGTATCATGAAGGGCGGAGCCAAGGAGTACTGGTTTGTCCTCACCGCCGAGTCGCTGTCCTGGTACAAGGATGACGAGGTGATGTGTTTCATTCTCTCACATGCTTAGAGGCCATTATATCCAAACCTTATTTTATTGTTTATTTTATGTTATTAAAAATGGAGACCAAGATACGTCACTACCTCTCCTCATTATCATCCTCAATGGCAGGGGTCCCCAACCTTTTATGTTCCACGGACCGGTTTAATGTCAGACAATATTTTCAGGGACTGGCCTTTAAGGTGTGGCGGATAAATACAACAAAATAATATCATATAACCTGCATGAAAACTGTGATATTTTATAAACATCATGATAAACACGAAACATGACACGAGGAACGTCCTTTCTGGCGACAAAACGCTTTCTTGTCGCTATGGTCATGTTTAAACGTGTCTTCAAGATAAGAATCGTCGCAAATAAAAAAGTGCATGAAAAATACGACTCACCATCGCCGAATATTATGCACAGAAGGCTTGGTGCGTGGGAGGTGACAGTCTCCCCTTGAGCTAAATCCCTATTTTAAGTAGGACTCCTGATACTGTCGATAAAATGTAGCCTTCTTTTTCTTGAGACTCATAGGCTGCTCCTCTGTGTCCTGGCTGGGCCTTTGCCCATTCCCAAAGAAACTTTCCAAAGACGTTTGATTGTTGTTCTACGCATTTTGCTAGCTCCTGGGTTTCAATTTAGCTGTAGCCTATCACAAGATCGAGAAGCACCCTTAACCTGCGTCAAGAGTGACATAATTTAGACGGATGTAACAGAGAATCCGGTACATTTTCAAAATAAAACATATTTCAGATTCGGAAAAAAAAGTAAGTTGTTGTAATGTAAGTTATTTAGTCTTCCTCTGCGGTCCGGTGCAAAATGACCGTCCGCGGCCCGAGGTCTGCTCTATGGCACACGTAGTGTCTTGAAAATCTGTATAATGCATCCATAACATCTTTGTCATGTTCATGATAATTTTCACGATATTTTCGAGAAGTTCTCAGATGTAATTGGAAATTATTGCAAAACAATACAATATTTTTACAATTAATATTTTTCTAATTACTGCCTCACTCATCACTCATGTCTGCATCACTTGAAGATTGATTAGACTGTCGGTAGGCACGTAGGTACTGTAGATACTTTATCCATCCCGTGAGGGAAATGAAATAAACGTGTGGTAGTTTTCACCCAAACTTGAGCCAGGAGGAACATTTCTGTTACATTAATTTCTTCCAGGAGCCGTACTTTTTTTCCACTTGGTGCTCCAAAAGTTCATTCCAGCTCCACTCAGTGGCTTTTTTTTTTTTTTTTTTTTTAGTCAAGTTCAGGGGCTTTTGAGTACTTTTGAGCCAACACATTTTGTTACTGGGCGGACTGGTCAGAGAAAGGTCCCGTGATGCTTTGTGGAACTTTTCGGTGCGAGCCACGCAGTCTCGCTGTCTCCAGGTTGTAGCCACATCGCCTCAAATGCTTATAAGTGTGTGTGTGTGTGTGTGTGTGTGTGTGTGTGTGTGTGTGTGTGTGTGTGTGTGTGTGTGTGTGTGTGTGTGATACATAGAGAGAGAGCAGGAAAGAGAGAGAGACAGAGAGATGAACGTTTCCAAAGAATCGAGGCCCCCCCCAACATGTCAGACACCAAAAGCTGGCACCCACATGTGCATACCAGAGCCCCCAACCCCCAACCCCAGCTCCTCTCGCCCTGTGCTGCTCCCAATTACACACACACACACACACACACACACACACGCGTAATCTGCTTCTAATAAACATAGTTCATTTCAAAGAGGGGGCACGGAGTGAGCGGGCTAGTGGGGCAGGACGTGAGGGTGGGAGTTTCTGTCTTTTGTTAGCCGTACATGTAACTTGGACCACGTGAAAGGTACGAGGAGGGGGTGGCGAAAGGTTGATGCGCGCACGATAGTTTTTTTCTCATTTTTAGTCTACCTCGTATACATTGCACAATCGCCTCCTCTTTGTCGTGTGAATTTATTCAAACGTGGGCGCGGGGAGGACTCGAGTTGATGTGCGGCGTCATACCTCAGTGTCAAGGCCAAAGGAAACGCATGTTTGACTGATGCTCAACAATTTTTATTGAATGGTCATTTGTCTCTGTGTGCCCTGCGATTGGCTGGCAACCAGTTAAGGGTGTAGCCCGCCCACAGCCCGAGGATAGCTTGGATGGGCCCCGGCACGCCCGTGACCCTCGTGAGGAGAAGCGGGTCAGAAAATGGATGGATGGATGGAAGGCGTCAGTCACAGCCCTTACATTTAGATTCACGTACTTTGTAAAAGGTGCCACGTAAATGCATCGTGAGTGGGGTCGAGTGTGACAACATCTTTTGGTGCACACACACACACACACACACACACACACACACACACACACACACACACACACACACACACACACACACACACACACACAAAACAAACACTTTTAGTTCTTTGGAAAAAGGAAAAACAGTAACTTTTATTGGTTGGCCTCTTGTCATGGGGAAAACCCTTGCTGTAGTGTGGCATGGCAGCACACACTCTAACCAAAACATCCTGGCACTGCTTGTTGGCTTGCATGCTGTTATTACTTTGAGTGTGTATGTGTGTATATATGTGTGTGTGTGTGTGTGTGTGTGTGTGTGCGTGCGTGTATGAATCAAAGCCTCCTGGTCCATATTACCACCGGACATACCAATTCTTTGAATCAGACATCTCGATGTAGAGAGCAAAGTGTTGAAAAGCAGAAGAAAAGGAAAAACATAGCTGGAAACCAAAGAGAAGTGAGCATAAAAGAGCCACATGACTGAGTTTCTCGACCTCCAGCACGAGCGGCATTCAGTTGTTTGCATTTATACATTGGCTCACACTGTCACGCACGGATGGAAATAAAGTGGAAAACTCGATTGTTCTGCTGTGGATGCACAATAATTTATGAGCTGATTTTTTTTTCTTAGACAACACAAGAACGTAGAAGCAAACTAGTGTTACAAGCAGCAGGAGAATTTCACTTTTGGACTTGTACGGACCTCGAAAGTTACATACTGCCTTTCGTCAAATAATGCAGTGGCCTGGATGCTTTGCCTCGATCCAAATGTTGCCCCAAATGTTGCCTCCGTTCCCACTGCAAAATGTTGTTGCTAACCAAAACAACAAAACCTCTTCAAGCACGTCAGCGGTTTCCCCTTGTGGACGATTGTTGTCAACAAATTCTCTGCGCGATAATTAAAAAAATTATCTTCGAGAATATGGAGACGGTGGTTTTTCACGATCCCTTACCTCGGACCTGTTGAAAATGTGAATTGTGTACTAGTTCCTGTGCAATTTTGTTGTTGTGAAATCCAACATGCTGCTGTTATTTTTCTATTCTTGTCTGGCTCGTTCCATGACATCCCACTTTTCATTGCGTGCAGACATGCCACACTGACAAAAAAAAATGGGGTGTTGAATTTGCTCAATTGTTATTTTCGTCAAGAGGCTGCACTCAATAGAATCATCTGGATTTAGGTACTTTTTTTAAAAAAACTTGATTTATCATCTACTTAAAAATGTGACTGGATCCAGATGATTTTATTTCATGTAACCGCTTGGCAAAATGAAACGGAGTAAATTCAACACACCGTTTTTTTTCCGCTCATAGTAGGATCCCCCGCGAGAGAACTTTTATGTGTTTGTGTGTGTGTGTGTGTGTGTGTGTGTGTGTGCGTGCGCATGTGTGTGTGACTGGGCTTTCCTGACGCAGCTGTAAAGTCGCCAATACGCCAGACTTACCAACTGATCCCAGCAGTAAACATCTTAAGGGAGAGAGGGTGGGCTTACATCACACTCACATGCCTTCTCTAAAGTGTGTGTTTGTGTGTGTGTGTGTGTGTGTGTGTGTGTGCGCCAGAGCTTTAAATGGAAACAGGCCTGCTGGTTTGTGGTTTTGGATGCCGCTCCGAGGCAGGACGCCGCGTTTGCATTGCTTTTGTGTCTTTGCAGAGGGAATTCAAAACAGTGTGTAAAGGCCAAGCGGTACCCCCCGACACCCTTCGAGGTAAACACGGTGACAAACCCCAGGCCAGGAGGGAAATGGAGCCAAACGTGACGTCACCCGCAAACAACCGCTCACAATTGATCTCTGTTTGCAGGGAGGCGTTCTATTCAAAGTCAAAATAAAAATAAAAGTCAACAAGGCAATGACAGAGTGGGCGCTCTCGACATTTTTGTGTGCTCTCTTTGCACATAACGTGGTCATTTGAGGTGGAGACATAATTGTATGCGTCGCTCGCTTTGGGTTTGTCTATTCATATCCTGCACGGGTGAGCCTTTTCCTGGCTCCCCTCCTCACCTAAATTTAAATGTACTCTGTGTTTTTTTAACCCTTTTCGAAACGTTTTTGTGAACATCGACCTTGAATGCCTGACCCGAGTCGATCTGGTTCATTCTGTCCAATCAATTAAAAAAAAAAAAAAAAGGAAACTATACAAGGATTAATCTATGCTCCACGTAATGAAACTTTTCGTATCGTTGCAATGAGATTGTAAGAACAATAATTAGGATAAAATAAATCATGAAGTAAAAACAACCTGTGGAATTTAGTGAGGATATAAAGTCACGAAAGGTTAAAAATATCTTAAGAAAATCAACTTATGCAGGTATTAATTTGCATTTTCAAATATTTTACAAGTAACCAAGAGACATTTTGCAAATATTTCAGTGGTAGTTTTTAAACATTTTTTTGTTATAAGTCACAAAACATGGTCACTTTGAATTTGACCACTTTGAAGTTGTAACGAAATATTGTGGGTACCTTTTTATAAATTTTAAGAAAAAACCCCACTGAATTGTGAAGTATGTACGTAACACAAGGTTGGTAACATTTTACTCACAGATTTAAAATTCCCTTCAATAGTTTATGACACAATTCTTTTGGGGAAGACTATTTTCAAACGTTTTAAAAGTCACAGGTGTTTAACAAACATTTTTTGTAGTTTGGAAGACGATTCAAACGTCAAAAAAAAGTCTGAAAAGTTTCTCATGAGTAACGAAAGTTTGAGAACATATGCGATCAACTTGCGTTCTCCTAAAACATCATTATAAAGGACAACTTTGAAGACGTTGATTCTGACGAGCTGCTTCCAAAACAAAAAAATCAAAAAGACAGTTCCAAATCAGAAGCATCTTTATTTCTTTTTCTTTTTTACAAATTGAACATGATTTGGTAACATCACTACATCGTGTCAAGGTGACATCAGCAACACCATCACTGAGTCACTTTCTTTGAGGACTTTGTGGTCCAATCAGAACCACTTAAATGGGCTCTTCCGCATCCCAAGTTGGGCTGAGGGCTGCTTCTGAAGTGCTGGTTCTGTTCCCGTGCTTCCCCGGGCCAGCCTAACCAATGTGCAGACTACTGTACAACCACTACTTCCTGAACAGGTAGTCTGAACACTGGGCGGGCGGGCCGGGCTTGATAGATGCTGCATTTATTTGTTTGGTTTTCCTGTAACAAAACAAACAAAACAAAACAAAAACGGAGCGCATGCTTTTACTCACCCGAGCCCGTGGGGATGACGGTGAGGGTGGGTGGAGGAGAGGTGAGACGGAGGTGATAGCCACTGATTGGCAGATTCCGAGAGGTTCCCTGCCCAGCATCCCGCTGCGCGGCGCACTCCAGACATCTGTCGAGAGGAAATACGTTGAAAGCTCGTCTATTCCTCTCACATTCATAAAACGTTTGCAACCAAGATTTCAACTCCATGACAAGCGTACGGCAAAAGTGCTCCCATCCCCAAATTCCCCTCTCCCTCATCGTAAATGGGCTTACCTGAAATTGGAGCATCTCTTCTTTGCAACTTCTTGTCCGATTTTTTTTTTCTTTCAGGGGGGGGGGGCGCTCATCTTCCACATTGACTGCAATAGTAAATAGTCAAACCTAGAATAGAAAACTTTCCCCATCGTTTGCCTTCCCAAAGTTAGAACCCCCAAAAAAAAGGAAAAAAAAATGGCACTCCACTGCGTCCACCTTGCTGGAGGCTTGACGTGGCAGCGGACTGACCACCAACAAGTTTCCCCTCCAGGAGACAGAAGGAGGAAAATGGGCGTGCGGGAGCAAGAGAGGAGATAGGGAGAGAGAAAGAGGAGGAGCTCCCCTTTCGTTCCCCCCCCCCCCCCAATTCTCTGTCGCTTTCTGCTTCCTCTGCACCCTCCCTCAGATTTGCCTTAACCACCCTCCCCTTTTCTGCCACCACCACCACCACCTCCCTCCCGGCCCTCGCCGGCTTCCAGGGAGAAAGTGGAAGTTCAAAGGTGAACAGGAAGCCAGGGCCATTCTTTCGGCTGGAAAGTTTCTCGATCATCCCGCCGCATCCCTCCATCCAGTCGACTCTGACCGTGCGTGATCGATGATTTGCACGGCGAAGGGATGGAGGCAGGAGATGTGGATGAGAGCGGAGGCCCAGGGAGGAATGTCTGCGTTTTGTTGGTGTGTGTGTGGGAGGAGGAGGAGGAGGAGGAGGAGGAGGAGGCCTAGTAATAACTCCAGATGTGCGGCCCTGTGGTCTCCATCGCACTCTCGCTCCCTCTGTTTTTGCTTCTAAAGCTGATTTCCTCTTGCTGTCAGGGCTGAATAAAGAAGCCTTTATGTCGGCGCTCGCGACACACATGTGCACGGGGAAAGGGGGAGTTGAGGGGTGGGTAACATATAAGGGCTAAATCCGAACCAGAACAAATTACATACGGTACTGTGCTGAAGTCTTTGATTTGTTGTTGTGGCAACGCGATAATGATCGCGGAGAGCGAGGCTCAGACGCGCCTTTGAACGCCAGCGCGATGGATTTGAACTGAAACAAACACCATGTGATTGACTCTTTGCTTTCATTTAAGTGGTTTCGGAAAAAAAACAAAAACAACCAAAAAACATGGAATTTGGCATTTCATGGGATGGTATTTAGGAAGGCCACACACTTGATGACACGGGGTTCCATTTTCGAGTGCAGAAGTGATGGGAGTGATTGATTAGTGGTCCTTCCTGAAGATGTTTTTGTTTGTTTGTTTGGATGTTTTTTTTGTTGCCAGGCCGTTGTGAGTCTTTCGTTTTTGTCTTCAATAAGTGCTCTGTTGGGTTCTGATCAGCATACCGACTTGGAAGAACATTCTCGTTGTCTTGAATTGATTTCCCCGTCCGTTTCAGGTCATTTATCCATTCACCCCATCCAACAAATGACATCACCTATACCACAGTCAATGGACAGATAGTGAAACGCATTTGTTTTAGTCATTACGTGCCGGCGGAGGAATGTAGCTTTGGTTTATTCTTGCTTTTTTTTCCACAAATACACAACATCAAACTTTGCTTCCAAACGGCAGGCGGGGGGGGGGGTAATCAGTGCTTTGTTTCCAGCTGTGTGCGCGCGGCATACGCATGTGTGCATTTGCAGAATTGGTGGCCAAGTGCGTGTTTGTTTTAGCTTTGGTTTCTGAGCTCGGACCTGAGCTCCAAATCAAAGCAGGCACGCTCCCAGGAGAGGCCAGTCAGCAGTACAGCCAAGGGAGGAGGGATGTGGAATGAGAGCCAGAGGAAGAGACAGAATGTGCTGCTGCAAAAAAAAATGTAGGTGAAGTGATTTCAAGCTAAGACCTTGTACAAAAATAAAACTTGTGCTTCAGCAGCAACCAGACAGAGCGGCACTCTGATGTGTCATTGCATCCACAAGTGGTAGTTAGTGGGTGATTTCTTAGCGTGTAGAAGCTTTGAAAGTTCAATTTTCACTTCATACATAAGGTAGGGCCAAATGAATTAGAATTGCCATTTCATATGCGATTCTTTTTTCAAGGTGTTGTTCCCACGTATCGTGTCCCATGCTTTGGTCTTATAGGTTAGGCTTTTACAAAAATAGAAGGCAAATGAACCATGAGTTGCACAGTCTACTACTTCCTGCAGTCTGTGCAGCGGATCGAAAAATACACTTTGAAGGAACTGCAAGATCTCCATTTGCGGATGATGTGTGAAATTGGCCGCTGTGAAGAGGGCTCTTGGCGAAAAGCAATTTGATCAGAATACAGCGCTCACAGCGTTGGCCGAGTTTCCAGACAACGCCCCTGCGCACTTGGCGCATCAAATACCCCCCCCACATCTATAATTTACAACCCATTATTATGATAGCTGTATTGTTTGTGTCCGGCACTTCAACTGTAAGTTCCGTTAGCATTTGGAAATGCTCTTGCACTTTAAAAAAAAATGCTATATAACATCAACCACTTTGTAATGTAAAAGCCTGAACGGTCAGCCTTTATAGAAATTTACACCTCATCGAATCGGGCCTTCTGTAAAATATTTGGACACCCCTGCCAAGGTTTGTTGTCAAATTATCAATTCACAAACAAAACAAATACTAGCTCATCAAAATTTAAAAAACGTGCATTGAATGCTCAAATATAAAACCGACGTCAAGCAACTGATTTGGGCCAAAAGCGATAAATAGCCTATATAGTGTGTTAGGGATATTCTTTTGTCTTGCAAATGTCTATCGTAAAAGTAGAAATGTCAAGAAACAAATTCTGCAAATTTGCGAGCAAGTGCAAGTGAGCGTTTGCATTGTGAGAGGCGGCCGGCTCTGTCTCCATGGGAATCTAATGTGGCATACAAAGTGGGTGTCATAAGCATCGCTATTGTGTCTGATCATTGTGGTTTGGGGCAAAAGTGTGGTTTTTGTCAGACTGATGAGTCACACATTGAATATTTTTCCTCGTGTATATTATGAAACCGATGCAGAGCATTTTTCGGTGGTCCAAAGGCTTCACGGAAACAAAGGCTGGCACAGACTTGAATATAAACAGAGCCAACGAGAAGGGAGAGGAAACCACGTAATTCTATTCTACTCTTCATGATGTCTATTATGCGGCGACTAAATTTACTTTGCTTCCCGTAAGCGCTCATTCGGGTTTTTGTCTCGAAAACCTTACATTCTGGCAGCTCGCTTGGCTGTGGAAAATTCTCTGAGAAAGTCATTCGCTTCGCGTTCGGATGTGTGTGAAAGAACGTGGTTGACAAGACTGGCGCTCTACATAAAAAACAATTTTACCATTTCGAAACCAAAATAGTGGAATTCCCCTACTCTGCCCGAAATCTCTTCCCATACATATGTCAGTCGAGTCGCGGGAACCTCGGACGTGTTTGCTTTGCATATTATGTAAACCTTTTCATCACAGGGTTAGAGTGACATCATGTTTTAACCTTGGATCTTGAACATCTCAGTCTGGAGGTGCGCTTGCATGTCGTATTCATTTAGATGTGCACTAACGTTTCTGACCATGCACAACTTGTGAGGGAGTTTGATATGTGCCGTATCGTGCCGCTATCTTGCTTTGCTTATGAGTGAAGGGCACAACCGGCATCCACGTCCCAGCCCCCCACCCCTCCCTTTTTTTCCAAACTAAAGTAGCCCCTAAGGTCGCAGTGGCTGACCTCCTGCAAATGTAAACGCAGAATGAGTAATTAAGTGATTAGCAATTAGCTGCTAAACAGGAAGTGGTCACCGAGCTGCCAACCTGAATACGATGGATGAATGTGTCATTGTCAGGTTACCAGTGTTTATTTTTATTTTGTAAATGTGTGTGTGTGTGTGTGTGAAAATCATAAACCTCTTTGGAACAAAAACGCCAGATTTGTTTTTTTTTTTATAAAAAATCAATTGCGATTCCAACCTGGCAACGCGAACCACAATCACACCGGACACTTTTTCTTTTTTTGTCATGCTCAGACTCCAAAGGATTTTGAACTGCAGGAAGATTAAAGAGGGAACCATTAAAAAAAAAAAAAACATTTCAGTGTATCACAGAGAACTTTTTTTTGGTGTGAAGTAAATTTAATCACAAATATTTGCCTTTTATTCAACCTGCACATTCTTTGTCCATTGAATGAATTTCATTCCTTTTATTCAAATTACGTTTTCATAAGAAAGCTTTCAAATTAGGGTTTCGAGCCGGGAGTAGGTTTTTAAAAACAGAATGAATCAATAAATGACAGGTGCCAGTCATGGGAAAGACTATGTGACGTGTCATTCATGATAATCAAATCGTTTGCTCTGTCTGAAATGAATTTGATACCGAAGGAAAATCAGACACTGCCGAGTTTCCAGTGCTTGTGACTACAATGTTTCTTCTCCGTTTGGTTTCTGCTGGGTTAATCAAAAAAAAAAAAAACAACAACAACAAAATTATTTTCACGGTGGACAACTTTGATAAGGATTCTAATCGAGACGAAGGGGCTCCCCCTTGTCCGCATCGTTATCAGATATGGCTCGATTATAAACGATGTGCGAGAAAGCCTGCCACCATTGTCGCAAAGATAACCGCTGTGTATTTTTAACACGGCGCCCACCGATGAGTGCCCACAAAGTTCATCCCGGTCGTAAATCACTCGGCCACGCCGATTAAATCTTGACGTGCGGCTTTTCTTTAAAAAAAAAAAAAAAAAAAAAGCCCGCATGACGACTGCACTCGATGTTAAGGGCGCTCCCTTGGCGTTTGCTACTTTCCAAGTGGCTCACGTTCTATTCTTTTGTCGCAAAAGAACAAGGCCCTTCTTTGAGTTTACGACAAAGCCGCTCGTCAAAAGTGTCTACGGGGCCTCGCGCAGCCTCACCACGCGTAGACTTGTGAAGCTGTGTTTCATTTGTACAGACGGAACTCAATATTGCAACGGCGGAGGAGCGACGGGAGGGAGAGGAGGTGAAGAGGAGGCTTGCGAAAATTGCCGCTGGCTGCCACCCAGGGCCCGGCCTTTGTGCTAATGACGGGTTAGAAGCGATGTTATTGCTCCCAGATGCCGTGCGGCTTCCCCGTCACTCCTTTGATGCCCGGCTCAAGTCCCTCGAACTTCTATCGCGCTCACGTCCCCGTCAGACAACATGCCATAGTCGCGCTTCTTTTAGGCTTGCTCCCCTCAAACGACGCTGAATTGCGAAATGTGCTATAGGCTGCGCGGCCAATGTTTCAAAGGTTGCTTTTTTCTTCTCAAACTTCCTCTGGCGTTTTAATGTGTGTGTCATTACTCACTAACAAAACAAAAGCATGGAAAGTACTTTGCACTCGCGTAACAGCTCCCAACACCGCAGGCGGCGGCTTTTTTTACTGCTTCATGTGTGACGGACCGCCTGAGTGTGACTCACCAAGTCACTGATGCCGCCTTTCACTGGGAAGGAACGTCACGGACAAAAGGGCGTATCAAAACCCTTCTACTCGCCGTGGGTCCTTCTGCCGTATTTTACTGTCTCGTCGCCGTCTAACAGCAAAAGCATCCACTGGATCTAAAAATGTTGCAGATTGCAATGACATATAATAACGGGCGCCCGTAATGCATTGGGGAAAGTCACCAAAGGGAAAAAAGAAGTTAACTACTGTAAAAAAATAAAGAAATAAAGAAATAAAAGGGTATGCATCTCGCCATACAAATCGGATTGTGTTACGCTCTTCGTAGTCAAACATAAAATGCATAAAACAATTCAGAGGCAGAGGCCCAGCCAGACATTTTTCAGTATGATGGCCAGGACGACACATCACCAAAGTATGGCCATAAGCACATGCTTGTAACCCCCCCATAACCGAGAAGTCCTTGTTTATCATAACATCAACAGTCACGGTTTCATAATATAGAATGCAATTATTTGCTCGTTATGGTGTGAAAGTGTTGATTTGGATTGTCGTGGATTGGAAGAGTTTGCATTCGGGTTATTTGCAAATGGTTCCTTTACATCTCCAGTTAATAGAAATATAGCAAGTGATCTAATGCTACATTTATCTGAAAATGTCAGGAAAGTCACCGATATCAAAAGTTTTGGTGACCAGTGGGTTGGCTCCGCCCCCGCTCTTGGGCTAGCTTGTAAATTCCTCCAAAGAAATACAAGATTTGTCAGGAAAATACACGCTCTTTGGGAAATGATTTTAAAAAGCAACACTAGTGATATTTGGTATGTAATATTTACTCCATACCAAATACATTTGTGTTTGCTTCGAATCAAGCGACAGCTCAAACGATTTACACTGTGCAAGCCAGTTTATTGATTTTATCGTTGTCCGTGCAATGCAGTACATTTAAAGAGTCACATCTGATGGCGGACCTTTTTGCAAAGACACCGCGGCACCCCGAGGCTACGCGAGACCAACGTGACTCAGGGAGAAAGCACCCCGTTCCTAAGAAAGGCCCTGACAAGTGTAAAATACTCAGTAAAGCCTCGCGGAACTTGACGGAGCGCTTGCTAATCCGGAGACAGGAAGCCTTCAAGCTGGCTGAGATGATCGCCAGACGCGTCCACCTCAGAGTCCCGTCGGTATCGTCTTTCGCCTCCTACTCGTCCTCCTCCCCCGTCTGCAGCTCAGGTGTCTCCACCGCGGATGGTAGCTGACGACCGCAAATCGTCTCAACTGTGCAGCCCCAAAGATTAGACGCGATGTGGGCTCAGGCTCGAAATCTCCGTTGCCGCATCGGCTTGAGGCTTGCTTGACTCCAGATGGCCGTCGTACAAAGAGGCGTGGCTCCAAAAAGCCGTTTTTGACCTCAAAGCGCCCAAATATGAATCTCTCGCGGGCCTTAATTGCTTGAAGGTGGGATTTCGCCATGTCAAATGAGTCAGAAGAAAAGGATTTGCGCCTTTCTCAAACGCTGCTGAAAACTTCTCAATTAGCTTCTGGCCTGCTCTTAAATCTGCATTCTTGTACAGTACACACACACATTGGGGGCATGCACACGACAAGTCATCTCCAGTACATTTTTGATGCTCTGGAGCCCTCCATATGTTTCAAGCCTGCATATTTTGGTTGTACTTTATCGGAACATATGGCAAAACACTCAATTCGAGGCTTCACAAACACACAAGTGTTTTGACGGATGTGCGTATTCTACGGATACTCCGGCTTTCTCCCAACTTCCAAAAGGCTGCACCTTGGGTTCCTTGAACACTAAATTGACCGTAGCTGTGAGTGTGACGGCGAACGCTTGTTTTGTTTCGATGAGGGGTAAAGCCAAAGCGTCCGAGAGAGCCGCGGTCCTACTTGTTTGAGTAATTCCCTTTTCCAACACACATGATCGCTATCAGGTTTTTACACAGCTCGCTGATGATCTGTTTGTTTGGAAGACGGAAACTTCTAAACAAGGACTGCGGCTCTTTAGGACCGGGATTCCCTACCCTCGGCCGAGATCCACCTTGTGATTGGCTGGTTGGGGTCTATTACACAGATGACCAATTATTCATTGGCCAAAGGGATGCTGAGAGAGCCACACCAATTCTACCTCGCAACAAGAAAAAAAAGAAGCTCTCTCGGCAATATGTTTGGACGCCGTTTCCGCGTGTCAGATATCGTTCATCGCTATAAGCGCTCTTTGCTCCCCTTTGACTTATGCATACTTGCATGCGAAGGGACTCGGTTCACCGCGTGTTGCGCCGCTGTTTAATGGCCACGAGGGAGGAAAATGTATGAATCATTCCCAGCGAGAGGGAGAAAGCAGAGCAACAAGACAAAGCAAGAAATTGGGGACATGATTGAAGTCAGCATTCCGCGGCTTGGGGCCTTCTTGGTTTTTCCCTGAATTGTTTTAGACAGACACCTGATGCTGCTTTGCGTACGCGCATTGCACGTGTGTGTGTGTGTGTGTGTGTGTGTGTGTGCGACATGCATTTAGGACTTTTCAGAGGCCGCATAGGTCTTAAATGCTTTGATGAAGGGCACACACACACACACACACACACATTTTCTTGAAGACACACACTAGTTTGGGCAGGGCAGGCTGCGGTTAGCTGGCCAGATGGCTTTAAGCTTAGTTACAGACTACCAATGTGTGCGTCAATGTGTGTGTTTATAGAAACCTGCTCAACCCGAATTGATTTTTAGGGTTGCTCTCTGTTCATTTGCCGTTATCAACCATGAAAAAGACAAAAAAATATGTGCACACATACATCCTCAGTGTGAATGTAACAGAGGAAGTGAAAGTTTTGATCTTCCCCGATTGGACGCATGCATGTCGTGTGCACATTGAGAAAAATGCATTCTTCCTTTGTGTCTGTGTGTGTGCGCGCGTGCAATATGTGTTTCTCATTTGTCGCTCGCCTTCCTTTAACTCCCCTCTGCCGTAATCAAAACCACAGACCTGAGTGAACAACTTTCCCATCCGTCTCATGTTTTTCCCCCCCTTTTTTTAACGTGCTGTTAAATTTAATGTGTAAGCGTTGACTCTCGAACCACCCCAAGATCCCCCCCCCTGCCCGCCCCACCCTCCAAGGTTCTCCATTTTCTTTTAGGTCCGATGCTATCTAATGCAGGTTATGTCAATGAAAATATGACCCAAATAATTTTCCAACACCAGTTTGCCTATTTTGTGTCCGCCAACCACGTGTCTCGGTCTGTCTTCCCCTGCAGGAGAAGGAGAAGAAGTACATGCTGCAGGTGGACAACTTGAGGCTGCGGGATGTCGAGAAGGGCTTCATGTCCAGCAAGCACATTTTCGCCCTCTTCAACACCGAGCAAAGGTTCAATTACATTTAGATAATAAAGCTTTTTATCGATTTTTTTAACTGATATTGTTAGAGATATCTTGATTATTCTGTTGTATTTTTCCTCCAAAAGAGTTTTAGACATTTTTTTACCACGCTGCATGCGGCGCAGACACCCATCCATCCATTCATTAACAGTCTTCTATTAATCTACAATTTGGTTGATGGTGGTTGCAGCTCTCGTACTGAATCTCATTCGATTGTGCACTCATGGAGTGCCGGTTGTGTACATACATTGCATATCTATAAGTTGAAAGTGGATGGATGCTATATTGCTCGCCCTGTGTAAACGGCAGAAACGTGTACAAGGACTACCGGCAGCTGGAGTTGGCCTGCGAGAGTCAGGAAGACGTGGACGCATGGAAGGCGTCCTTCTTGCGAGCCGGCGTGTACCCTGAACGTGTCACGGTAACATCCCCGTCACGCCATTGAGCATAAAGCCCGCGAGTTCATGATGTGACGTTTGCTTATTTGCGGTTCCCCTCTTGTGAATTTCTCTCATGTGACTTCTTTTTTGGGTGTTCTCTCAATGTCTGTTTTCTTCATCACCGTTTGACCTTGTAGGAAAAGGAAGGAAAGGTACGTGCTTCTGCTTGACATCTTGATTCTTCACCGTTTGCGCACATAATTTCTCACATGTGGCTTTAACATCAAAGCACTGTAATTGTCACTCAAATGATATCAAAAATGGGTGGGATAAAAACTGCCTTTTGTGGACTTGTAAACAGCCGCAATGCATTTCACAATGTAAATCTAGATAAAAGCAAAATGACGTATTAGTTTTCTCGAAGTATGGGAGAAATTGTTGAATAATACAAGTCATGGAATCAGCTTGCTTTATTTTGATTTCTATGAATGTGCAAAAAAAATGTATAAAATGAATGCATGTCAGATATGATGAATGCTGTTCCTGTCATCCTAATAAAATCCTTACAGAGAAATTAGAACAGCAGCTCAATTGACCTCTGTCAAAGCTGAACTACAACAATTGCTATAAATGCCAATCTGCACCTCACTTTAGCACATTCGCACTTGGCGGAGGTAGTCAAGGAATAGCTTGAAGATGCGCAAGGTCATCTTCATCCTCAACAGCTGCTCTGCATTTAATCTCAGTGTCGCTCAAACTAAACGGAGGCAATTATTTCCCCACTGTTTCTGTACAGAGCGACACAGGGGACGAGAACGGCTCCGACGGTTTCATGAACAGCATGGACCCACAGCTGGAGCGTCAGGTCGAGACCATCCGCAACTTGGTCGACTCCTACATGGCCATTGTCAACAAAACCGTTCGTGACCTGATGCCCAAGACCATTATGCACCTCATGATTAATAATGTGAGTTCTCCTTTTCGGGGGCTCAGGGGAACATTTGTGAAGCACGCTGTAAAGTTCTGTTGTGCTATCCAGTGCAAAGAGTTCATAAATGCTGAGCTACTGGCCCAGTTGTACTCCTGCGGTGACCAGAACACACTGATGGAGGAGTCTCAGGAGCAGGCGCAGCACCGCGACGAAATGCTGAGGATGTATCACGCCCTGCGAGAGGCACTCCACATCATCGGCGACATCAGCACGTCCACCGTCTCCACAGCCATGCCGCCACCTGTGGACGACTCGTGGCTGCAGGTCCAACGGGGAGGCTCGGGAGGAAGGTGAGGGATGAACGACAAGTTGTTCAATTCCGAATGGATCGCGGTCTTCAGTGTGCTGTCCTTTATCCAGGTCTCCAGCCACCAGTCCGACTCCAAATCGCAGGGCGCCCCCGGGCCCTCCAGCTCGCCCTGGGTCTCGCGGGCCTCCTCCTGCCGGGGGACCTCCGGTCCCATCCCGCCCCGGGGCTTCTCCAGACCCTTATAGCGGGCCGCCGCCCACAGTGCCCTCTCGACCGAACCGCGCACCGCCGAGTGTGCCCAGGTGAGTTAAAGCCTCTTTCAATTTCTCTGTCCTTGTGAGAATTTAGTTGGATTCGGTAGAAAAAAATTATGCAATAAAACTAATATATTCCAACAGTACCACACATGAGGTTCACTCCCAAAAGCATTTCAGCTACCTAGCAGACACAGGAAACAGGATAACAATAATTATTTGCTCATTTTTCTGCCAGGCTGGATGTTGCTAGGTAGAATTGGGTCATTGGTGGCCCAAAGACCACTGAAAAGATTGGCTTACATGGGATGAACCCACTAGATTGTTTGAATCGCGAAATGTTGTCATGCCCCAGGAACAAGAACAGATAGGCACAGAAGCAGCATAATAGAATAGCTCGGCTCTTTTCCCCACAGTGGCCAATTGCCACTAGGCAGAATTTAGTCGCTGATGAACCATTGACCAACCTTATGTAATGCATGGCCATGCTTGAATAACAAAACCAGGGGGTGATATTGCCGTAACATGAAGAGGAAAGGAACAAACAACTCCAAAGACAGCACTCATGAGCACTTGTGTGCTTGGGTTTTCCCGTTCTGACTCAGTATCCAATATAAAATGATGTTCAGTGGTCATTGGTAATTTGCGTATGATTTCCTACTAAATTCTCATGAGAAACACCCACAGCGTTGTTGCCGTTCGGAATGTTTTTAAAAACTGGTGTGGATCCTCTGTGTTGCTAAGGGGGATTTGAAGACACCCGGATGAGCGCGTACAGGAGGTAAAGAAAAAACAGAGGAATAGTTGTTGGTATGACATAGAAATAGAGCAAATCGATTGTTAAGCAGCTCAGAGACCACTTCCTTGTCTTTAGACTGTCATCCCGCTCACAAGCGCCTCACCACTGCCCTTGTGCTAAAAGCCATGTGTTCAAAGGGTGACTGGAATGATGGATGAGGAATAATGTAAAATCATTCCTGGTTTTCCACTAACTATGCCAATCCCATTTGTATGCTAGCTAGCGCTCCGACCTTTTCGCTGATGTCCCACTATGTAACACTGTTTCTCTGTACTTCATCCTCTTTTTTTCTCTCTTTCTTTCATTCTTTCTTTCTCTTTCTTCCTTTCTTTACAATCACTTCCTTACCGCCACACGACCACATTTCTTTCCACAGAATCACTATCACTGACCAATGAGGACTAACCTTTCTGGTATGTTGGTGCTGTCTGCCATTTTCATTGTCAGCATCGACCACGGCTGCCTTCCTTCTTCCTTCTCATCTTCTTCCTCTCACTTCATTTATTTTTTTTTCTTCGCTCATTTTTTTGTTCTCTTTTCAGAGTGCTGCATGGGAACACACAAACACACAATTGAAATTGAGTGTGTGTTGCGTGAATTTTTGGCATTGACCCAGTGAAATTGCTCAAGTCAACTGTTAACCTCCATTTTGCTCGTGTTTTGTGTCATTGTCAGGTGTGTGATATGTACCATGACCCCCCCCCCCAAAAAAAAAAAAACCCCTCCAAACTCTCTTCCATGATACAGATGTATTCAGGGGTTTGCCAGGATGCGTTACTTCGGTTCGTCGCTGTGCCTTAAAAGTTCTCTGCGCATTATTGACAGCATATGTCGTCTCTGGACCCGTTTTGTTGGCATTAGTTTCACGTTAAGAAACACCACAAAGGCTACTTTATGATCTAATCATTGTAAAACATTACATTTGTAGTTTTTCATGTTATCGTCACTCAGATTATCTTAGTTTAGCTTGTTTTGTCTTAGTTTAGAGTGGTGGCCCCGGGTTGCTAACAAAACTGATATACTGTATATATTTTTTGATCTCTATAAGATGTCATGTTGTGAGGCTTTACAATGAATCACATGCTAAACTTGGCCAAATTTTATCTCATTAAATGCCTTTAATTAAAGGTAAGGTAGGCTAAATTTAGCCAATATGTCTATTAACATGCTTCCATGCCACGCTAACTGATTTCATTATCAGCAGGTGTGTGCTATTTTGTTCAGCAGACTATCGGAAGCTTAGTGTTACAAAGTACTATAATTTATATGTTACATGTTCGCGAGTGTTTTCCTTTGACTTTTTAAGACGTGCTAACCTAAGCTATGCTAACCAGCTGCCGCCCTGAGCAGTGAATACTGTACTGCGAGAGTGAGGCTTACCAATGGCAGATGGTTGCTGTGCGTAACCCACAGTTGCTCCCTGAGATGTTGTGTTCTATGACGCATGTTTTCAACACAAGGTGGCGCTCCAACCGCTCCAAACGAGCAAACGTTAACCCCAATGTGTGAATCCCTCTCCGCAACTTTCTGTGTGTCCCCCAACAGTCGGAGACCCCCACCTTCACCGACCCACTAGACCTCCAAGCTCCTCCTCCTTCCTCTCCTTCTTCCATCTCTTCTCTTCGGGCCGACGGCGCCACCTTCCTTTCTTCTGCAGTGGTGGTGGCTCCATCCTCCTCCAACTACCTCCAACCCTCAAATAGCGCCACCTGTCAACAAGACAAACGCACATTTTAACATACTGCATGACCCTTCAGATATATAATAAAGAGTAAAGTAAGAGTAAAGAGTGATGGCACTAAAATACTGTCAAGCAAAACTACTCACTCATCGGAGGAAGGGAAATTCCGGATAGAATTGGGAGGGGACAAGGAGATATTTCACCAGAGCGATACTGTCACTCAGTGGCATTTTACAAATTTAGCAGCAGCATAAAAATCTTTTGCTTCTGTTGCTATGCTGATATTTATATGAAATATACATTTTGTTTGTGAAATGGATAAAAAATGCACGGTTTCAACACAGTTAGTCAGCGTAGCTTCTGTCATTTTCACTTTAGCCGTTTTACTATATATTATGTGGCTACATGCTAATTATGTTAAGCGTGTACAAAGTTACATTGTGTATGTCAGACTAGGTCACCAGAAGCTCCATTTCTGGTTGTATGGTTATCGTGACTCTTTTCCTTTTGGCCTTCACTGGTAACACATGCGCACACATGCACACAGACACACGCGCGCGCACACACACACACACACACACACACACACACACACACACACACACACACAAAGCCAAAGAAAAAGCAAAACAATTGCAGAGTTCCTCCTGGAGGTGAAGGTTTGCCGAAGTCACACGTGATGCTGGCTTGGACTCTCGTATGAATGGATGACCTTCCTAGACTATAACATCATCCTTGCATGACCTCGTCTGACACGCTCTCTTCTCGTTCTGCACAGCACGCTGCCGACAAAGAGGCACTGTTCGAACTCTCGAAGAGGCCTCAAACCCTTTCTTCTTTTTTTCATCACTTCATCAATCATCCATCACTCACTCACTCCACATTCTCTTGCACAGAAGCTATGCAATGCAGGAAGTCCCTACTCCCTCCTTCCCCCATCACGTTAAGCACCATTTATGACCCTCAGGTGAATAAATGAAACTGTTACCTTATCAAGGCGGGATAGAAATAAAAAGTGCAATATGGTAGCATGTTTCTGTGCTGAGACCCCTATCCCTGTGTAAACCCTCCTTAATATCTTAACACAATTGATGATCTCCCACTGTTCTTTTTCTGCTTTTTTTGTTGTCAGTGGTCACGGAGGTGAGTGAGAGGATGAATTCCATGTGCACGATTCTCCTTCTGTTTGGTTTACTCTCAATTGTGCAGTGGCGTGTTTTTGGAGCCCTTCGAACCGGTGATGTCATCAATCAATCAATAAATAAATAAAGGCCACCCACCCCTTTCCTCATCCAACTCCTGTGTATTTCACACCTACAAAAACCTGCACTCTTACCAGTGATTTGGAAAAAGTTTATCATTTAACATGGGACATGTCTTCACTGTTATTCTGTATACGTGTTCCCCACTCAACCCACCACACAAAATAAATCTGACCCGGTTGCCATTTTGCACCAGGGACCATCAGTTTGAGCAGCCCTGCTATAAGAAGCCGTGCAATGTGAAGTTTATTCGTATTTTATTTAAAACCTTATTAGAATGATGTGTGTATATGGAATTTGGCGGGGTGTTTGTTACTGTGGTGGAGCAGAGAGATTTTAGTTTTATTTCCCTCTCGTTCCGGCACCCATGCAACAAGGTCGGGGCGATATACTGTTACTATGGATGCAACCATGATCGCACCCTGCAGGATGATGACATTGCTCACGTGTAGAAATAAACTGCAGTGTACTGACAAGAGATCTGGTGTGCCTGTTTTGTTGTGGTCCCAAGTTAGTTTTATAGGATACTAACACAATTATTTATTACTGCTAGTAGAATGACAACTACTAATAAAAGGTTGGATCATTCCATAGTTGGAAACATTTTTTGTCCCGGTAAAATATCAAATAATACATTCAGATTATACAGAAACATTAACTTGTATAATTAGTTATTTTTTTTTAACCAAATGTAATTTGATGATCATACGTGAATTCTGGAAGTTATGTGAACTTGTAAAATTATGTTTGGGCGCTAACCAAGTGGACGAGTGTGCAATAGCTTCATCTAGTGGAAAATGTATGCATTACAGTGTATTAATTCGACATTAGACACACGTTAGAATTCATTTGTATTGGACCAAATTATGGTAGATGTGTTTACACATTTGTAATTCCACATAACGGTGGTATCCTTCTTCACCATAAATATGTAAGAAGACTGGTAGTAGAAAATAAAATGTATCCACATGATGTTGCTCAATCAGTTTTATTCAATAGAGGCGGGGGTGGGGGAAGGGTGGTAATCAAGGCCAACAAATCAGGTCACTTCCTTCATTCTCAACACTCACTCCTAATTAAACATCAAAAACTGATTGGTTGAGACACAAAATCATTCCAAATAAGAATAATAATAAATAGTATATTTCCTCTTTTTTTTTTAAGCATCCTTAGTATTAAATGTCAGCCTGTCTGTCACTAACCATGTCCATCTGCACATACACACACCCAGCCACAATAATATACAATATGATACACACACTTACATTATATACACACCACTCAACCTGTATGATCACTGCTCTCCCTCTTCCTCACATTCTATCATAAAGTAACAGCGTAAAGGGAAACCGCCCTCTCTCTTTCTCTCCCTCGGGGTGCACACAAGTTTTACTCAGAGGACCACATAGAGACAAATTGAGGATGAAGATTTCTGAGGGCCACTTTGAAAATCTCCAACTTCAATTTATTAAACAAGCTAAAAATCAATCCATCACAATAGTTTACATTGCGGCAGGCCACTAATGGCCGCCGGTTGAAGTTCAGACACCCCTGACATAGTTCAACAACTGCCGTCAAAGAAGGATGTCAAACGGTGGCGTATTTGGAAGGAAAGTAACAGAATGACCAAAAGAAAAAGGAGGAACAAGGAAGTGGCACAACCTCCTTTGATGATGGGAAAGGATTTTCATGGCTGCCTGGTACAATATGAGCAATTCAGGTCATGATGGATGACAGAAACTATTTTGGTAAATTCCTTGGGAGTGAATTTGTAACTAGAACTTTTCCATCCATCCTACTTATTTCCTTCAAAATGGCACCCTCGGCTGCAGAGGCATCATAGGGTCCATCATCTTGACGCTTTGTACAAACCGTTTTAGTGCAATTCATTTATTTCTACGAGCTCATCATCTCTCAGACTCCGCCTCACATTCGCACATACAAACACGCACACTCCAGTTTTTTGATAAGTAATACATTCAAACCTGATGTGTCACATAAGGAGATGCGAGGCTCTGTTATTGCACTTGAGCGTACGGAAAAGGGGGCGGCGGCCATTTTGGATGCTGCTAAATAGATGGATGAGCGGCGTTGCAGTTTCACACAACCAGGATCTTCACCTCATCCTGCTCGTCGGGACGGTAGAAGAAGGGGATGCAGGGGTTCTCGCCCATGAATGGGGGCGGCCGCGGTAGCCCCTGTGGGTTCTGGATCTCCTGCAGCAGCTGCATGATCTGCTGCGCCGTACCGTCCTCCTTGGGCTCCGCAGGGGGCGGGCTGTGATGCAATGGTGTTGCCTGGCCAGCGGTGGGCTCGGAAAGGGGAATGATCTCCATGGTTTCTAGGACACAGAGAGTCTATCAGAGCCGTGTGCGTAAAGCCCATCTTATGATGCCCGGTAAAAGAAATGCTTCATCACGTCATTGGTCCAAACAAACATCACCAACATGGATTTGGAAGGACGACGTTGATCTGGCGCTTGCCTGTGAAGCCCCTTGAGCTCACCTGCTCCGCTGGCAGCACTGAGGTCGTCACCGTGTGCTTGGAGTTCGGGGTGATGGTGGTCCTCGCCAACAGGAAGGAGGTCGGGGTTCGCCGAAGCCACGCCGCCGCCGACGCTGGCATATTTGCCATACCAGTCATTCCGCTCCGCCACCAGCCTCATGACCAGGTCCTGGAGCTCTGCCAGCTTAGCCTGATGGGCAGGGTGTTATTTCGGACATGTGGTCACTGCTGAGGAGAGGTTCTGGTCAGTACCTTCATCTCTTCCTTGTCCTGAGCCAGCATGCTGATGTATTGTTCCTTCTCCTGGTGCTTCTGCTTCATGATGGCCCTTTGGTTCTGGTACAGGGCAATGTACTCTCCTGAAAATCAAAGTGGCAACAACGTTTGCGAGTTTCGCTTGTCGTGTCCCACGTTGGCGGCAGAAAGCAACCCCCGCCCCCTCACCGATGGTGTCTGTCTCGCCGGAGAGCTGGATGCAACGGTGCTCCAACTCCTCCACGCGCTCCTTAAGGTCAGCCTTCTCCTGCATGAGTGAGGTGAAGCGCTCTTGGAGTTTCTCCATTGCCATCTGTAACGCCTGATGAACTTCCACCGGCACTCCTCCTCCTTCTGGGGCACATTTTTACACGACAACAGCACTGTCATACTTTTTCATTCATTGTGTTGTTTCGCAGGAGATGGATTAGCCAAATAAATTCACATCACAATGTAATACAAGGCAATTTTCGAATTGCAAAGGCTGCAATGAGAGGGCTCGGGAGGCTGTTTAAGTTTGGTCTGAAGGCTTTATTCTATATATTACAGTATAATTTAATATCTAATTGTGTGTGATTTTTTTCACACACACAGAGAAAGAGGACCTTGAAAAAAAAAATCACATAATAAAAGTTATTTGAAAAACATCGTTTAGCCAGAGTGGGCAGGTATTCCAGAGACCCAACTGCTTGTGTCTGAGATAAAAAAAAACAAAAAAACAATCACACGATACAAATGCATCTTCTCTCACCTGAATGGTGACTGTGTTCACAATGACTGTGTTGGCCCTGAGTGTGTTCGTGTTCATGATGGTGATGGTGATCATGATGGTCATGGTCATGGTCGTGGTCATGCCCATGGTGGCTGTGCTGCTGCAGGCTGAGAGCCGCGGCCGCCCGGTGCTTTGCGGCTGCGTGGAGTCGCTGCTCCTCCCTCAGCTGCCACTTTGCCTCGTCCCGCTCAGCCTCCAAACGAGCCAAAGCATTGCGAATGAACTCTTCCTGCGGAGGCGGTGAAAATCAGTCGCAAAGTCAAATACAAGCAAATGTTGCACTAAGATTCACCATAAATGGAGCTTATACATGGCAAGGCATTTCGCATTTCTGAAGGTCACTGACATAAAACGGGTGATAACCTGAGGATGTGTAATACTATAGGTATCAAAGGTTTGGTGGTTGTGAAACATTGATCTCACCATTTCTTTTTGGCTCTCGAAGTCTTGCGGGATGATGATGGTGGATGACTCTGGAACGGTTTCTTGAGGCAACTTGCTCTCCACTCCATCTCCTGAACACAATGATCCATCAACGATGACAATAAACCTTTTATAAAGGTACTACTTATGACATATACAGTACCACATGTGGAAAAAGTACTTCCTCCCCTAAACCTATTAACAGGTTAGGCCCTCCTCAGCAGCAACTGAAATGATGCCTTTTCTATTGTTGGTCATGTGTCCTTCACATGTGTGATATTTTGGCCCACTCTTACTTGCAGAGGAGCGGATTAAACTTTTGCTATTAATACAACACCAGGCGGGCATTTTGACAATGACAAGTAAGACACAAACCTTCATCTCTGGGCGCCATGGCTAGAGCTGAACTGTTGAGCAGCTCCCTCACCTCAGCCTTCAAATGCTCATTATCTTGCACCAAATGATCCAAATGCTCCTGAGTGGGGAAACAACGTCAGTCATGTCATAACTTCATGAGAGGAGGCGCACGCTTACATACCTGCGCTCGCTTCAGTTCGTTCTGGCTGACTTCCAGCTGAGCGCGGCCCTGGGACTCATCATGCTGCAGCCGGTCCATGAGCTGGCTCTGCGTGAAATACTGCCGGTGGAGCTGCTCTCTCTCGGAGGCCAGTGCCTGGTAGGCGGCGCTGTACTGCTGCAGATGGGCCGCCACCTGGTCCCTCTGCTCGACCAGACCTTGAGCTTCCTTGTATTTCTCTTCCAGCTGGTGGTGAGGGAAAGGCGAAATTAGCACAACCGTCTGTGATGAATGTTTGGGATTAAAAAACAAAAACAACATCGCACTGCGCCGCAGCACATTAGAATGAAATGAAAGGTCATCAGATTATCCAAGCATCCAATTTTAATTGTACCATGAATGCTTTTTGTCCATTGTGGTTTGGTTTTGTGCCATGACATTTTTCTGACGTGAAATGTGTACCTTGCATCAATAAAGGTTGGGAAAGACTGACGTCAAAGACCGAACCTGCTCTTTCACATTGTGCAGTTGCTCTTGAAGCTCGCCCATTCTGCGCGCCAGCTCCTTCTTAACATGCTGCTCTGACTGAATGGCGGAGGTCAGCTCCATGTTCTCATTTGTCTGCAAAACAATAGAAAATATATTTCAAGATTAAAATGTAGCAATCTCTCAGCTTCAAAGCTAAGCCTTTGCTTCCCTCTTCAATACTAAAATGAAAAAATGAGGGTGTAAGATATATTTAAGCTCAACCACAGCGACAAATTGGCATCAGTTTCAGCACTAGTGGTCATCATGAGGACTACTGATTTAGAAAATGGATGATTAAAATAAATAAAACTGCAATAAAAATCACCAGTTGAACAAAGCCGTTCTGCAGCTCAGCAAGCTGGTCCTTCAACGTTCGGTTCTGCGTGAGAGCGCGGCTGATGGTTGCCTTGTCCGACTGAACGTCTTCGAGCATGCGGCGACGGTCGTCGGCCTCCTGGACTTGGCTCTCCGCCTGCTGCTCCAGATCTGACAGGCGCGCCTCTTGCTCCGAGCACAGGCGACTCAGCTGCTCATTGTCGCGCAGCTATAAGGAAAAACGTTAGCTTTAAAGACGCTTTGAAACATTTCGGGAAGACAACTGCAACACATTGATGCACACCTGCGACTGGTACTGTTCATTGAGAGAGTCCTTTTCCTGTTGTAGACTGTTGAGTGATTCCCGTAGAGCCATTTCACTCTCTGAAGGCCCTGAGGACTGAGGTTCTCCAATACTCTGGTCTTCTCTCTCTCGGGACAGTAATGCTGCAAGAGACGGAGAAGAAACAGATTAAGGCGTGTACAAAAGAACAGGTGTTTGACTAGAATCCTATACAAGGGGTCTTTGGTTTACAATGGTCCTAACACACAATATTTTCAGAGGTGGGCATCGTCAGTCCGGTGAGTCTGTCAGTGAGCTGCCGTCAATATTTCAGGCCGGCCCAGTCAGTCAGTCGTCTGTGACAGCCAAATGGTGTCAGGAACGGACTTACCGGTACTATGTCACACACAGGGGCCGCACACCTGACACAACAGGCAAATAAAGAAAAATAAAACAGTGTTGTATACCTTTCAGTCCCACAGACCTAAATGACATGTGTTCCATTTTTTTTTTACTTCACCAATTAGTCTGGTGCTTTAATTTATTATCTTTATTTGACTGTGTGTCAGTTTGTGCGGTGCCTGTGTGTGACGTGGAAGTTACGCTCGGGATGCCGATTGGCTGTCTCCTACGAGGGACGGACTGGGCACACGTGGGTCGGCCTGGAATACTGACGGGAACCGTGACGGACTGAGAGATCTTCCATCAGTCTGACGGGATGCCCACCTTTAGCATTTTTCATACTTTATATTAGCTGCAATTGACTTGACTACGGCATTAGCGTAGTCAAGTCATAAGCTTCGCCACGTTCCAAATTCGAGTTATGACGACGCAATAACAAAACTGCAGTGAACCAAGGATCAACTGTCGCAACAAGGTTATAATAAACACTTTAGCTTACCTGCTGCATTTCTTAGCTCTGTGATTGTGGCTTCAAGTTCTTGGACTCGTTCGATATTTCTGTCCCTCTCTTCGGCGACCAGTGACACCTTGGAGACGGAGGCAGACACATTAAGATACACACAGGCATTTGTACAGGCAACCCCGTGTATTCACAGTTCGGCATTCACATATACAGTATCATCCCTTATTAATTAAAAATAAAAACCTCATGTTTGCTGAATTAAGACACCTGGGGACTGTTTTCAAATGATGAAAAACAAAAATAAGGCATACAAAAGGACTACTCTAAATCTCAGCGTAGTTTACTTGTGTTAGCAGCTGCTCTGTTTTGTCCTTCCAAACGCGGCCGCCCTCCTGGATCTGTTCCGCATAGCAGTCCCTCTCCGTCTTCAGCTGGGCAACAGATTCCATCAGCTACAGCATGAACAACAACGGTGCGTTAAAAGTAAATCTTGTTGGTAAGGGAAAGCAGAAATTTCAATAAAGGGTATTAAAAAGGTGTCCACACAATAGACAGAAAAAAAAAAGTTTGCAGACCGAACCTGGTGATTGTGCACTTCCACCTGCTGCTTTTCTTCCAGCAGTAACTGGATCTGCTGGTTGGCACTGCTGGGATCTGACTGGGTGGAGCACTGGGCAAACAAAGCAATGGAGATGAAACAAAATTCCAATCTATGACCAGGGTGACATGCATAGACGGAAATGGACCTGCTGCAACATGAGGTCGGCGATCTCGAGCCTCTTGCGGAGATCCTCCACCTCCAACCGCAATGCTCCAGTCTCTTGTGCTCTCTGCCTGAGCTGCTCTGACAGCTCTGAACTCTGCTGTTTGGACTCGTCGCTCAAATTGCTGCGAACAAACGCAAAAAACAAAGATTGCGTGCGGCTTTTAATTCCCGTGATGATCTTTTATGGTGAATGGACAATAAAAAAAAATAATAATAAAACAATCATCTAAGGGGAACCCCCCCCATGTGACTAACTTTTGCCCAAAAAACTCACTTACTTTTGTCTAAATATCTCGAGCCTCAGGGCGTCTCTCTCTTTTTCTAACTCTTTGTTGTGCTGCAGACAAATAGTCACAGAAGCAAAGAATTCCATTTGTCTGATCCACAAACATTTCTTGAACCTTCTGTGTGTTGACTACTTTTTCAAACTGTTTCTGTTGCGTGGACACGGATGACAGCGTTCTCTCCAACTCTGACACTCTCTGCTTTGTTGACTGCAATCGGCTCGTCAGCTCCTCTGCTTCTCCTGAATATACAATAAAATTGAAAGGAAAAAGGACTTGATACTATGGATCGTTTGCCATGGTCAAACATCATCAAAACACACCCACCTGCTTTCTGCCGGGCGGCCTGCTGTGTGTACTGTAGTGCGGTTTGTAGCTCAGATTTCTCCGAGACCAGGATGCCAATAGTTTGAATGTGAACCTTGCGAGATCAAACATACAGTGCAGCATTTTGTCAGATTCACCCGAATTCAGTGATTGCGTTTGCAATGCGAGGATTATTTACATGCTACTTCATGTTTAACTCACATGTCAAGAACATAAGAATATACCTGTAATTGCTCCCGCATGGCTCCGTGCTCTTTGGAAAACTTTTGCTCAAATTCCTTTCGCTCCTGAATGAACAGAAATGCAAACATGACGGGAGTGAAGATGAAAGTGGTGGTGGTGGTGGGGGGTTAAAAATACCTTCTGCAGCTGATCTGTGAGCTCCTGAGATTGTAGTGCCTGAGAAAGCAAAAGAACACAATCATCATCACGGCAGCGTGACACAATTGCAGCCTTACATTGTAGCCTAAACGATTACATTCATGCCACAACATCAATTATTTGTTCATTTTTGATGTGCTAAACCTGTTTAGGATGCGTTTCCTTCTCACTCTACACAGACAGCTTAGTGTTTGCAGAAATGCATTCAGCAGCGGGGGGGGGGGGGGGGTATTGCATTGCATGACTTGCATGCATGGGGAACCATTTTAGTGACACTTAAGGTGGCGTGCAATAAAGGTGACATGCGAATACATTTCAAACAGCTTCTTACCAGCTGGTCAAGCTTGGTATTGAGCTGAGAGTTTGTTAAGTTGCTGGACTCCAGGGCAGCAGACAGCTCCTGGTTCCGACTCTACCGTGTGCACATGCATCCGGGATGGCGCGGCAAGGGAATGGAAGAGAACGGTAACGCATTTGTAGCAAGACAAATAAAAAGGATACGACAAGGAAGGACAAACATGTGTAAATGATTAACACGAGGGCAAACCATAGCATCTTTGTGTGTGGTGCCAAAAATAAAAAATAAAATAAAATAAAAACGTGACTAGTGGAGTGTGTCAAAGAGTATGAGCATTCCGTCATACGTCCAATTCTCTCTCGCCAATGGACAGCATACTGTCGCCATTCACGTGTGCAGCAGATGACTGAAATCACAAAAATGAATAAACCTAATTTAAAAAAACATATCCAGTCATGAGTTCGATTCGTATCCATCAGACGTTGCAGCAACATACTTCAGAGACCAGGCCGTTCAGTTGCTGAGAGAGCTGCCGCAGGCTCTCCGTGGATGACAGCTGTCTGCGGGACAACATACATATACAGTACAGACATACATTAGAGAAAAAAAATAGCACTTTTGTGTTCTCCTGCATGTCCTGTTCACTTGGAACAGTGCTATGTCCTCAACTTTATGAAACTACTGTGTTGGCAAACTCTTGAGTCTGGCATTTCCTTTTTGCTGTCTCGGTCGATGCATGTACCACTGTAGGTTGAGTGAAATAAGCCAATTTACCTATTCTCCTCTATTAAATTCTCATTGCCATTGGTGTCAGGGTAGTCCTGCAGAAAGACAAAAAAGAGTGAGAATGGGAGACAAAGAGCAAGTAAAACATCAGCAATGAACGTACAAATGGAGAGTAATAAATCAGCGTACTGCAAGTAAATCAATTCCCCCCCCCAAAAAAAATCCAGTCTCATATTGTAGATACTGTGGAATGACAGTGAAGTACGAGGTCGCACGGCAGAGGACAAGCTAGGAATCGAGTGGGAGTGAAACACACCTGCAGCATGTCAGTGTGGTATCCGACACTCTTGAGGTTAGTAGTGGTGTTAGTGCTAGTAGTGTTTGACAGGGGTGAGCCCCCGTCGAACTCAGCCGTTGGAGGGGGACCCGAGGACATGTTGGTCTCCATGTTGGCTACAGTCTGAAGTGGCGTGCACACAAAGATATATATATATATATATATATATATATATATATATATATATATATATATATATATATATATATACACACACACACACACACACACACACGTGTTAGGCTAGAACAAAAAAAGCAACAGAGAAGCATTTGTGTGCGGTTATGTGCACTGACAACACGCTATTCATACAATGAAAGACAGCGAGACATCAAGCAGTTTACAAGCCAATTCATTTGAGACAAGCTTGCTTTGTGGAGCCTGTTCAAAACACTGTCATGCTATGCGCTCCACAGAGCCAAACTGTATCACTTCTGATTAGCACATTATATGAAGTTCTCAGCAAACAGTGGTAGGAGGAGAACAAAAACAATACACATCAAATGCACCATTTTCTCAAGACCTCAAGCTGGGCACGTGCTCTCTGCACCATGTGACAAACTTAAGAGCCCTTCATTAGAGGAGTCGGTCAGAATGGGCATGAGGGCACTTCAATGATTAAAAAAATAAATAAAATAAAAATACATGAAGAGGAGGACACACAGGTTAGAGAAGCATAGAAAAAGCAGAGCAGAGACAAGGACAGAGCGAGCTCACCTGACTTTTGCCATACAGAGGCAGGACTACTCCATTGCTTTGACTAAGTGCTTTGAGAATATTGTCATACTACATACACGACGGAGACATGGAAGGAAAGAGAGGAAATCTTTAGACGAGAATGACAAACAACAGCACAGAAGGCAGACATTTATTTTATTTCATTATCCTCCATAAACTTTGTATGTGGGGTATTCAACTTAAGGGCTTTCATTATACTGTATTTTTGTAGTGTGACCTGACCAGAGGAAGCTGAATATCGAGTTCAAAACAAGTCGAAAGCAGCTGAAGCAGAAGATGAGATGAGGCTTGACTAAGCTTACATTGTCTGGAGAGTTTCTGTCAATCGAGGTTGCATCGTACTGGTTGGGTCCTTTCACTTTCCTCTTCTTCTTGGCCACTGCACCGCCAAAAACTCCTCCACCTCCTCCTTTGTCTCCTCCAACACTGGTTGGAGTACTTTTCTGCTGGAATTCCTTGAGCTGAGTACCCCCCACCCCCAAAACAAACAAACAAACAACAACAAAAAAGATATGCGAGTGTAAACAATTTCAAAACACAACTGCAACGTAAGGAGCAACAACAAAAAAACAGTGAGACTGTCTCAAGAACTCATTTTGTTCAGACTCCATCTGTTTAGTGTTTTGTCTTGAAGGTGACTGGAAGGAAATGATCCCTCTCTAAAGTCAATATTTGATAAAACTTTAGTCAACATGGTTAACAGAATATTAGAGAATCCTTCTCATGTTTTTTTCTTTCTCAGAGCAATCTAGCACTCATTAAGGAGCGAGCATCTACATAAGTGTGCGCTACAAGTTCTCGTTCCTTCAGAAAATCTAAACAAACAACCTGAAAACAACACTTGTTGAATTGTTTAAAACTTTATTTTACTCTGCAGAACTGTTTGATAATTGTGCCTAGTTCATATTTGCTGGATTGATTCTCTGTTTTACAACTGCCACGGTTTTATTTCGAGGAATACTTCAACGTTATGCTGTCATGATCGTTATGTCATCGTGCCCGCGGTATCTGTTGTCTTTTAATGTTTGTAGTCGTCCTTAGTTGTGATTGAAAAAAAATTAAGTGCTGCAACGTTATAGAGTCCAAAACAAATTTCCCTCTGAGATAATGCAGTTCATTCTATCCTAGTCTACATAGTGAAGGCTCCGATAACATTGGAAGCTCTAGGTTAGAGGTATGCGAGCAAGAATGCACCCAACCCAGTCTCAAACAATGTTCATCCTACTCTTTAGGTTTAAAGTTTAAAATGAAGCTAGGTACAAGTAATTCTCAACCAAAAAGCTAGTCTGTAAGTCTGTCTTCGTTTTTGTCTGTGTGCATGTTAACTCGAAGCCCAACATAATAGAATTGTCAATGCTAGCACTTTTCCTTGCCTTGACTTTTGTCATAAAGGGTCCACAGGAGCAGAGGACCATTGAAAATTCTGTGAAATTCTTCTTTCAAAAAGGGACATTTTAAAATACTGACTCTCGGGGCGAAATATCCCATCGGACATTTCTTTAATATTCAAAATAGCTGTTTTGGACAGCAAAGTAACTTCCTAAAACGTCACGTCGCACTTTTTAAAGGCCATATTCTAACGAGCAAACATGCCAACGCCAAACACACACCGCGGGACAGGGAAGAGGGCTGTCAGCTGTCAAAACACCCGACTTACTGGAACTTACGACCAACTCAATAACAAAAGACGGTCCAAAAAAAAACTAAACAGTGACACGGTTCCACACGTACCCGTTCCCTATTCAATAGTTAGCCTTTTGGCTAATATTTTATTAGCCAAGTTAGCACGTTCCACTTCGACGGAATACACATTTTACTTTGTCAGCTAAAAAGCAACTCGAACGCACTCAAGAAATCACTGACTAGTCGGGTGTGGTCGCGTGGTAAAAAATGTCAATTGGAGATAAAAACGACGACCAGAATTAGAAAAACTTGATGTTAGAAAGTAAAGGCCTCGATACAGCCCCAGACTTTCCTGAGCATCGATGCATGAGACAACCGACAGAGGCCGGACAAGCGTCGGCTGTAGAGGTCGCAAGACGTGTAATGACATTACCATTGCCACGTTAATACAATTGTGACAAACCATAATGGAGCGTGGGAAAACAAAAGCCACTTGAATAATAATTCACCGGATAAAAATGCATTTAATTTTACCTTTTTCTTGGCTGCGGCGAGTTTTGTTTGCCTGCTCTGGTCGGCCATCCTGCTGCTGCCGTGGTGGTGGCGATCAACGGCCCGGTCGAACCACGTCATCAATTTGGTGTCTGATGCACAAGATCCAAGGCGCTAGGGGGCGCACTTAACGTTGTTTATTTATTTTTAAAAAAGAAGAAAAAAGAACAAGAACAAGAAAAAACCCGCAAGCAGTAGGAGGCCATTGCAAAAGCACACACGCTAAATCTCGAGCTGAGATTCGAAACCATAAGATCAGAACTACGAGTTGGACAAGCTAACCACCACGCTTTCTTGACAAATTACTTCATCATTAACATTTTCTGTGCAGTATTCATGCATGCTTTGTTATCATGTAATAGTGGGCCTGCTGCAGAGTAAGCGCTGCCACTACTGCTAAGGAGTTCTAACCAGAGTTTTGCAGCCCATCTTTCAGTTTTTCTCAGTCACTTTGATACATTTCTCACATCAGAATTGAAATTCCCACAGTAAGTGCATTTCTCAAAAGAATTGGTACAAATAGCTAAACACAGCTCCCCTTAAAAATCCGTAGTACTGTACATCATTCAAAACTAAATAAATGTCACTAAACATGGCAGTGCCATCAAAATGTCGAGTTTATCATATTGTAAATTATGTTTTGCGATTACAGGGATGCATTACTGGGACAATAAATTTATTTCGAGGCTGAATTAAAACACTGATACATTTAATTCAGTGCACATCATCTTTGTAGCTTTTGTCAGATCAATTGAACTACCTGTATGTACATGGTGAAGGCATAACATTAATACTGTATTGTCATATTGTCATCATAAAGGATGTACGTACATTGGCAGCCATTACCCAGCTATGACCTAATTTTAATTGTAATAAACCATTATCAGCGCTGTTTGGTTTGGCATGTCCCGTTGTCAATTCACATTTTTATATTTCATTTAATGAATGAATTAAAGTTGAGTTATGCAGTACTGTATTCCTGATGTAACTACCCAGCAATACACATGTTCTGATGCAACAAAATGCAGTGACAAATAATCGACAGTAACTTCACTGTTCAAATTGAACGAATGACACATTAGTCACTGACGTAAGTCAACTTTGATTGATCGAGGAGCGATATCAATTACAACGCGTGTGCAAAGTTTTTTGCGTAAAACAAATAAATAAATAAATACACCCACCCCAGCCAGTCGTCATGAGTGGCGTGTAACTGTACGAACCACGTTCCCAGTCCAGCCAATCAGCGTCGATTGAGACACGTCGTCACAAAACCACGTTGCGTGCAAATCATCGAAGGCCAGCGTACCAAAAGGAACCAATCGGCACATTCCAACGCGCAGCCTCTCCTCCAATCGCTGGCCTCCACGATTGGGAAGTGGTGACGGATTATATAGGGGCAGCGCTCAATTCATTCTCTTATCAAATCTCCCAGACAAGAATACTGACAGAATCGAAACTCGCGACGAGTGAATTATATTGTCTACGTTCCAAGTCAACGCACAATCCGACGATTAAGGTATGTCCGACTTTTTCTTGAACATGTTTCAGAAGCTGCCTTAGTCTAATTTATGTAAGATATGTAAAGACAACGTTACACGTGTACTGTGATGTCCTAAAGATCTATTGTGCCGCGTTACATTTCGGCGCAGCAGCTGTTTTAATCCATTTTGACATCTTAAAACATAACAATGTCGCAACTGATTGAAATGTTTGCCCTCTTTTAAGTACCGGTCAAGCTAACTCGGTTAGCTAGCTAGGTAGCTGTCGGCCTCGGGAAAATAATAAAAAAAATTCGAATGAGTGGTCATCGAAACGAAAATGTTTTGCGCCACATCAATTTGACATTACGGGAACGTTTAAAATCTGAATATTTCCCTCGAGCCGAACGGTCTCCCATTTCGTGCGGCTAACAGCAAACGTACTTGATCAAGTTGGCAGACAGTGGCCTACGCAATTAACAAAGGCAATCGGGTTTTTTCCCCTACAGATATATTCATTTTCTCCAGGGACTTGAGCAATCGACTAAACAAAATGAAGTTTCTGTGGCTGTTAGTGGCGCTGGCCTGCGCCGTATCTGCCGATGATGACGACAAAAGGGAGCATGTGGGCACTGTCATTGGCATCGACCTGGGGACCACTTACTCTTGGTAAGGCGCGTGCTTTTAAAGCGAATGATTCATCAATATACTAGTTCTAATATTGTAATCTTCCCACCCCTTTCAGCGTCGGGGTCTTCAAGAATGGTCGTGTCGATATCATTGCCAACGACCAGGGCAACCGCATCACTCCATCCTACGTGGCGTTCACCAGTGAGGGTGAGCGTCTGATTGGTGATGCTGCCAAGAACCAGCTGACCTCCAACCCAGAGAACACGGTGTTTGATGCCAAGAGGTTGATTGGTCGCGCATGGGCCGACTCTTCGGTCCAGCAAGACATCAAGTACCTGCCTTTCAAGGTATTGTGAAAGGGATACATAAATATCACTGACGATGATGAATTAAGATATCAGTGCATGTGGAAGGAGGGGGAGGAAAAACAAAGGATCCAATCTTATGCATAATTAATACATGCTAATAAGAAATGCAATACTTGATAATACTTGATACCATAAAATATAAACGTAAGAGACCGATGTATAGATGCATTACAATATCAATTTAGCAAAACAAATGGTAACATTTTTAATAATCACAATATTGATATTTACTGCTATATATGTATAGATATCTATCATAAGAATTAAAAGGCCAATATTTGCTGTTGGTATTTCACTACACTACGTGTTATGGTACACATTTACCAACAAGTATTTTTATGGTCTTCAGGTGAATGACAAGAAGAGCAAGCCTCACATCCAAGTTGACATTGGCGGCGGTCAGATGAAGACATTCGCCCCAGAGGAGATCTCTGCTATGGTTCTGACCAAGATGAAGGAGACCGCTGAGGCTTATTTGGGCAAGAAGGTATGAAAAAAATGACACCTGTGAATTGCAGCCCTTTGCTCATGTGTGAGACAATTTTGTAATGAAAGCTTTCTTGCCTCAGGTCACTCACGCTGTGGTCACTGTTCCGGCCTACTTCAACGACGCCCAGCGCCAAGCCACTAAAGATGCCGGCACCATTGCTGGGCTCAATGTGATGAGGATCATCAATGAGCCGTAAGTGTTAAGATAGCAAATTGTCGACTCGCTCTTTTTGTTTTTCCTGTCCTGAAGTGTGGCGTCCTTCCCTGCAGAACTGCTGCTGCCATCGCTTATGGCCTGGACAAGAAGGATGGTGAAAAGAACATCTTGGTGTTCGACCTGGGCGGCGGCACCTTCGACGTCTCACTGCTGACCATCGACAATGGTGTGTTCGAGGTGGTGGCCACCAATGGTGACACCCACCTGGGAGGGGAGGACTTCGACCAGCGTGTCATGGAGCACTTCATCAAGCTGTACAAGAAGAAGACTGGCAAGGATGTGCGCAAGGACAACCGTGCCGTGCAGAAGCTGCGTCGTGAGGTGGAGAAGGCCAAGCGGGCACTTTCTGCCCAGCACCAGACCCGCATCGAGATCGAATCCTTTTTTGAGGGCGAGGATTTCTCGGAGACCTTGACCCGTGCCAAGTTTGAGGAGCTCAACATGGTAAGTTCCCTTAACCAGTTTAGGATTGATCGTGATCTGACAACCTTTAATAAATAGATTCTGTGTTGTCCAGGATCTGTTCCGGTCCACAATGAAGCCCGTGCAAAAGGTGCTGGAAGACTCTGACCTGAAGAAGTCCGACATTGACGAGATCGTCCTGGTTGGCGGCTCCACACGTATCCCCAAAATCCAGCAGCTGGTGAAGGAGTTCTTTAACGGTAAAGAACCCTCCAGAGGAATCAACCCCGACGAGGCCGTCGCCTATGGCGCTGCCGTACAGGCTGGCGTGCTTTCCGGAGAGGAGGATACCGGTAAGCTTTTGTCACACTGATGTATTGGGCCATGTTTACAAACGTGGGCCTTTTTATGAAAATAACACAATTTCTCTCTTTTCCTTCAGGTGATGTGGTCCTATTGGATGTATGCCCTCTTACTCTTGGCATCGAGACTGTGGGAGGAGTCATGACCAAGCTGATCCCCAGGAACACCGTGGTGCCCACCAAAAAGTCTCAAATCTTCTCCACGGCCTCAGACAACCAGCCTACTGTCACCATCAAGGTCTATGAAGGTAAGAAGCGAGCCACAGGATACTTTTGCACAGGGATTCTGTAAAATTACTTGGAGACACATAGGCGTTGGCCTACATTAGGCCATGTTTGGGTGGGGGCGGTGGGAAATCCAGTTTAGCAACATGATCTCAATCATACTGCTCTACTGTTTAAGGTGAGCGTCCCCTGACGAAGGACAACCACCTGCTGGGCACCTTTGACCTGACGGGCATCCCCCCCGCACCACGCGGCGTGCCACAGATCGAGGTCACTTTCGAGATCGACGTCAACGGCATCCTTCGCGTCACGGCGGAGGACAAAGGCACGGGCAACAAGAACAAGATCACCATCACCAACGACCAGAACCGGCTGACGCCCGAGGACATCGAGCGCATGGTGAACGATGCCGAGCGCTTTGCCGACGAGGACAAGAAGCTGAAGGAGCGCATTGACGCCCGCAACGAGCTGGAGAGCTACGCCTACTCGCTGAAGAACCAGATCGGCGACAAGGAGAAGCTTGGCGGAAAGCTGTCCGATGAAGACAAGGAGGCCATCGAGAAGGCTGTAGAAGAGAAGATTGAGTGGATGGAGTCACACCAGGAGGCCGATCTGGAAGAGTTCCAGGCCAAGAAGAAGGAGCTGGAAGAGGTGGTGCAGCCAATCATCACCAAGCTCTATGGCAGCGCGGGTGCCCCGCCACCAGAGGGTGCTGAAGAAAAGGATGAGTTGTAAGCTGATCTAGTCACTCAGTCACCTCCTTGAAAAAGAAAAAAAAAAACACCTTGATGTACATATTGGACTGATGGGACTCATTGTGAGAGGGAGGGGCGGCCATACGGAATCTCCGAAAGACTTTGAAGCGAGTTTCAGCTCGTTAGGTGTTTCTCTTCGCCGGTGGGTGGAGATATGTCAGCCTGGATTCTCGAGGCTCACTGCTGCTGTTCTCAGGCAGTCCTGATGGGGATCATGTTGTACTAGTAGTCGTAGAGGGTGGGAGGGAGGGAGGGAGGGTTTGCTCTTCATGGGTAGGCTGCCTAATGGCTCCTCAATGCTAAAAGTTATTTATTGAATCTGGAAAGACAGTGAAATAAATGTTTGATACAAAATAAGTTGCTTCCACTTCTATTTTCTCTGCGATCCGTGTCTCATGATTATTGCATGATAGCTTTTAGTTTTTGACCCAAGTTGAATTAACATAGCCCCCCCAGCATGATGCTGCCATTGCCACCATCATGCCTTCACTGTAAATATTTTTGGGTTATGAGCAGTGATGTTTGTGTCAAAAATAATTTGGACCAAAAAGGTCAGCCTTAATTTCATTAGACTACATCTATAGAAAATCACACTTTCCACACCTAGATGAACAACCATTTGCGCTCAGTCACTCAATTTTGAATGTTCCATGAACCTGTCATGCATATTTTTTGGAGTGTGGGAGAAAACCCACGGAGGCATGGGGAGAACATGTAAACTCCACATAGGAAGGCCGGAGCTGGAATCGAACACTGCATCTCTGCACGGTGAGGCGGACGTGCTAACCTGTTGACCACTGTGCGCTCTAAAGTCGGTCCTTCATCAAAATATTGATAATTTTGATATCTATGAACTAGCCATTAATGTGAAGGCTAGCTGTTGGACCCTAAGAACAAAATATTATTTACTGAATATAGTTAATATACTTTTGGAAAGACACTGAAATAAATGTTTGATACAAAGTGACTTGCTTTCATTTTTATTTCCTCTTTCGTCCATCAAGTCACCACGGTCACAACACAGTCGTTGTGTATGGCACCTTGTGTGTCCATCCCACCGAATACAAAAGCCAAGTGTATTGTCTCGGCGTGTAGTGTCTTGGCTGGAGTGGATGTTGGTGCGGCTTCGGGATTCGTGGTGGCTGTTGGCACTTCACCGCCATCTCCCACAACCTCCACCTTCCACGGTAGCAAACACATGCAGTGGTCCAGACGGTTTGGGGGCAAATCCCCCTCAAACTTCATTAGGGTCCAAGACTTCTTTTCTGCAAAAAGGCCACAGGTCTGGTCATAAAATATGCTTTGCCGTGTTTAAATAGCACATGATATTAAGGAATTGTACCTATGTTGAATGTGTACATGGCATTGCTGGCTCCGTCGGCAGTCAGCCCGCCAAGGATGTAAATATTGTTGCCCAACGCCATGGCCGAATGTGCAGCCACGCCAGGTGGAACGTCACCTTCGGGCTGCACTAACTCCCACGTCATATTACCTTTAAAATGCACACATGAATGATATCGGTGTCAGATTCACAATTTCATTCCGATGCAAAGCTCCCTCACCTCATTCATTTTTTTACCGATATAAATACATGAGACCAAGATAAATCCCACTTGACATCCTTACTTGGATCAAGAGAGTACATGTCATCCAAGAAATCGTCGTTCGCCATGCCGCCATGAATGTAGATCTTGGAGCCTGCCGTCACTATAACGTGTCCGTGTCTGACGGGCGGCTGTGGGCCTTGCGTTTCTGGCTGCGTCCAGGTGGAAGACACTGGGAAGACCACAGTAATGCTGACATAAAAACAAAATCCATCCATCCATTCATTTTCGGAACTGCTTTATCCTCACAAGGGTCGCGGGGGGTGCTGGAGCCTATCCCAGCTGTCTTCGGGCAGTAGTTTTAGTGATTAACATATGTGGAAATAAGTACATCCACACTCACCAGTATCAAAGATGTGAAGTTTCTGGTCGGCGACAGGTGATGCTCCTGCTTCCCCACCAGAAAACACATATAATAAGCTACCCATGCAGGCTGAGTTGGTGTGGTATGTCCTTGGACTGGGCGGCTCGCCCGTTACCATGACATTCTCCCAGAGTGCCTTGCTTTCTGTGGATCACAACAGGAGGCAAATTTACATCACACTATCAAAGACTAAGTCAGTCTTTTTTTTTTTACCTGCTACTTTTATTTTTTGGATGCAGTTATGGTTGCTACTCTGCTCTGCACCCCCAAACACCCACAAGCTTTGTGGCGGGCTGCCGGGCACCAATGTGCAGTGCTCATATCGAGCCTTTAGACCCTCCCATGGCAACGCATCCCACTCAAGACACTCTAGGTGAGACAGAGAGGACAATAATTGCAACAACAGTTCCAAAATAAAATAAAATAAAATAAAATGCAATGATAGATGTTCAAAAAGAAAAGTGCATTGAGGAATATAAAGGCAATTTGTGGTTGGTGGGTGTGGAAAGGTGAATAAAAATGCTAAATCTAAAAAATGTAAAAACACACACACATGCACAAACAAAAAACAATGCAATTGTTTGGTGAAATAATACCTATAATTTGTGCACATTTTTAGTCATAAATTTGAAGGCTGCTTACTAAGTGTTATAATCTTCCTGCCCATTGCGTGTTCCTACCCATGTATCGAGTTGAGTTAATCATCATTCTTTAAATGAGTGAATTGCAAAGGTCCATACTCAGATTTATGGCGTGTGTATGCGAGAAGCTACCACCAGGATTTGCTCCCCCAACTATTAGGATCCTTCCACTGCCACCATCCCCGGGCCAGTAGGTGCAGGTGTGTCCCACGCTAACACCCGGGGACCTTCCGCTCGGTGCCAATGAATACCTGGGTTGAAGTTGCAATGTTGAAGAAAATAACAAGGTTGGCCATCTTTAGGCATCGACTCTCACATTTGCTTACCATACTCCTTGTTTGGGCTTCTCTTGAGCTTCAAGCACCGGGAGAAGCTCCATGGCTGGCTGTGCATCAAACGGGAAAATCAAAAAGCTGTGCTATGTTGGAAAGTTATGCTTCTTCTCACAGAGACGGACTCTAAAATGAGTAAATTATAACGAATCCAGCATGGCAGTTCCTGAAATTGAGACACGATTTAGCATCGCGTTGCTATGACCTTACAAAGTACTGCTAATTTTGAAATGTGAGAGATTGTACGCTTGTAGTCTTGGTGAACCAATCGTGTCGCTTCTGCTGGGCTCTCACACATTGTAGGTGTGAAGATTACCGTTGGTTAGTGTGTATTATTGGTGAAACATTTTCGACTATGATTAATTTGATCTTTTAAAGTAATGTTTATTAGACAACATAAATTATATTCCAACCAGCAAGGGACTTTTACCGCTCGGCGGTACGTGGCTTCAATACATGTACGGTTACGACGTCTTTCTCGTTGAACATATCTGATACTTCCTTTTTCCGCCTTGACACCGCTGGTGCGTTCAAGTTCCACAGTGGTAAATTGGAACCCCAAATTCTAAACAAAATACGTAATAAACCCAAATAAAATGCACTTTACTACAAACAACTACATAGTTGCTATACGTGTCAAAGGTAAGTAGAAAACGACGATACTTTGAAAAGTATTGTTTACCTAACCTGTTTTAAAAAATCCTCTTTTACCTGTCACTAATTCATATTTGATGTTGATCTGTTTTCTGTTAGTCGGGTGATAAAGGTTGACGACGTTGCAAGGCAGGTCTCGTGTAACATTACATTGCCGACTTGGGCCAATACAACCACAAGAGTTTGCTATTTGCGGAGGTCTTTCACCTATGTGACGTTTAACGATACGTACGTGAAGGGGGTCGTGCCTTTAGACCACGCCCACGCCAACGTTCACTTCCGACTTGCTGAAGTATGATAGTTTGTTTCTCCAATTACCGCACTTTAGTTAACAAAATATGAATAGTAAAACTACGTGTATTTAAGGTTGTTCGTAATGTTAATATTTCTTAAGTTACACGTTGAAATAATGAACACTAAGACTGTTTCTGAACAGTATTCCCGGTACTGTACAGTCCGGTATTCGAATGCATACTGCACTTCCATTTTTACTCGGTAGGTGGTGCAATTGTTTATTCTTATTTGAGGACCATCCATCACTTTCCTTCCGTTCCCACTTTTGAGGATGATTTCTGTTTTCCTTCATACCCTTGACCCTACTATTTGCAAGATCAGCACATGTTCTGCTCTTGCCCTATGTGTGTATTTTTGGGCCCACTGTGAGTAAACGGATCTTAACCCGTTTCCTTCTAAGGAAGCACAGGATAATTCTCCTTTTGTTTGCCCTTCATTCCAACTGATAAGGACTTGAATGACCATAGGGGATTTTTGTGGCGGAAAAAAAGGAAGATGATTATATTTCAATGATCCGAAGGGAAGGACTAGACCAGAAGGGAAAGAAGAGATGCATGTAGATATGAGTTTTGTAAAAAAAAAAAAAAAATCATCCTTGGGTCGTTTTGAATTTGAAGGGAGTGGGTGGATTCGCGACATGGGAATAAATACATCAAGTTCATTTGTGGGTCACTTGTACACTGTCGCTGAGCGACATGTCAACATACTACATGGCGGCTTTGTCTGTTGTGTCACATTTGAACCCGGAGGTGTGCTAAATCGTGCTCCGATTAATCTGGATTCTAGCAACTTAATCACCATTTTAGCTCCACGACAGACACAAACACACATGCCTCACTCAATCTGCATATTAAAAACATGTTTTTGTCTTTTAATCTGCGTTGTTTGCGCTGGATTTTTATTTGTTTCTAATGGGGTTTAAAAAGGAGCCAGACGATGGAACTTATACGTTTTAATTTGTTGTATATAAATAGGTGGGCCTTCAGAGTGCCTATCCATCTATTCCGTGTAAAATTTAATCTTTTATCTGCCTCCGTCCATCCATCCATCCATCCATCCATCCATCCATCCATCCATCCATCCATCCATCCATCCATCCATCCATCCATCCATCCATCCATCCATCCATCCATCCATCCATCCATCCATCCATCCATTTTTTACTGCCTATCCAGGGTCGGATTGTGGGAGCAGCAGCTTTAGCGGGGAAGGCCAGATTATTCTCTGCCCAGTCACCTCTTCCAACTTCTCTGACTCTGGTCTCTCCAACATGTCATCTATCTATCTATCTATCTATCTATCTATCTATCTATCTATCTATCTATCTATCTATCTATCTATCTATCTATCTATCTATCTATCTATCTATCCATCCATCCATCCATCCATCCATCCATCCATCCATCCATCCATCCATCCATCCATCCATCCATCCATCCATCCATCCATCCATCCATCCATCCATCCATCCATCCATCCATCCATCCATCCATCCATCCATCCATCCATCCATCCATCCATCCATCCATCTATAGGCGTGTGTGTGTATTTGTACTGTATATACATGTATACTGTAGGATTCTTGCACTGAGCAGTTGAGTGTGGTGGAATTTCCGTAGGTGACATTTGAAACACACACACACACCCGGCAGCCAGCATCAAATTTCTTGGGAGTCTCATTTGCGGAGGGATTCTCTCTGTGATGTCTTTCAAAGTTTACCTGCGCACACCGCCCGTCACCTCTTCCAAAGCCCCGTCCTTCCTGCTGACGACTCATGGTGAGAACTCGTTTGTATGTTTTCGTTCATTTGATCTCAATCGTGCTGTAAATTTACTTTGTAATTACAAAAACATGTAATGGACGCTTATGAAAGCGTCGTCACAGGCCATTCACTGAGTACATCCTTCGGTGTGCTAATGAGGCGGCCCATTGCATCATTTATGGAGAGTATTATCTACACCTGCACTGTTGGCCCAAAGAGCAAAGCCTCATCCATTATCCAGTGTTTTACTGTTGCCACTAATCAATAATGATGGGGTCATAAAGGGTCCAGATATGGAACCAACTGACCCAAGGATTCAACGGATTGAAAATGTGTGGGGTTTCTTGCATTAAAGATGTTTTCCAAGATGGCGCCCGAGTAGGCAGCCTTCAGCAAGTGCTCTTCAAGAGCCTTGCTTTTTTTTGTTCTTTTTTGTTGTTTTTGTCTTTTGTTTTGTCACGTTTGTTGTTTCGTCGTGTGGACCTGATGTGGACGGTTTTCAGCGTTTTTTGACATTCGTCAAAGGAGAAGAATCTGTGCTTGGTGGTTGCGCCTTCTTGGCAGCACACCTGTACTAGCACAGATTTTGATTGGGAGGAATGTCGGCGCCATTGACTGTCGGTGCTGGACAGCCTCGGGGCGCTTGTGTTTTTTGCGCCTGTAATGGGCAGCATTTTTCACAGCCCGTTTTGTTCAGTGGAGATGTCGGCGCTCTTGGACAGTCTGCGTTGGTGCGGCTGGATGGATGGCTGCTGAAGTTGAGGATGAGGAGAGAGGAGCGTCGGCGCAGAACGCCGATGCGCATTTGGAACTGAGAGTCATTGCTTGGAATTGGAATGGATTTGCATGGGACAGGAGAAGTGAACCAATCTCTTTTTTCGTCAATGGATGCTACAGCTTCTTGTTGACTTTGAAACTTAGCTTGTAGCCGACGTGTGCACATTTTGAGCATGACGTCCCTGATCCACTGGTGAAAGGACACTTTGATTCTCTCCTCTTTCATCTCAAACTGATTTAACAACAAAGCGTATGAGGGGAAAAGTGGTTAGGACTGCACGACTGTCCGTGTTTTATGTTATGTGTTGTTTTTTATTTTACTTTATGTTAACTGTTTTGTTAAGCGCTTTGTTACAGCTTCCGCTGTTGATAAAAGCGCTATATAAATCAGCATGTATTGTATTGTAAAGAAAACAAAAAAAACTGAAGCAAAAATAGTTACTGACTTACAGTCCAGCTCCCTTTTTCTCCCTTTGAACTTGTCATCAAGTAATAAGAATAATCAGCCTGCTTTGCCATTTTGCTTGGCCGCTAACACTCTTTTGAGGCAACTTCATAGCAGCCTTTTGTGTGGCGCGAGATGTACTAGGAAGACATTTGAAACGGCGTTCCCGCTTTGTTCTTCCACATCCCCACATGCCAAGCTCGCTGTGGGAACGACAAACATCCCCCATACCCACCGTGTGAGCGGGGGCCCGAGGTGGTGGAGTCGTTAGCGGTGTGTGCCCGTGCTCTTCGGAGTTGGATACATTTAGACCAGCGGCACATAGCCAATGTTAGTACTGGGCCATGTTGACGTGGTCAACAAGGCTTTAAAAGGTTGGTGACAGTACTGAGAGACCAGCAGAAGGAGGCTGAGACATGAAAACTGCCTGGGCGGGAACGAGACACGACAGATGATTAACATTCACGCACACACACACACACACACACACACACACACACACACACACACACACAATATTGCAAGCAACATTCATTTATCGCTGGCAGTCTTCTCCCTGTCTTCTTCTTCTGCAGGTCAGCTGAAACTGTCAATCATCCAGGAACATGAAGTTCTTGCTGTAAGCGGTGAGTCCTGAGGAAAAAAACATATGTATGAATAAAAATTTGAAAGGCTTCACGGTGTCCATCCACTGCTCACATCATTAAGTATCAGCAGAAACAAGTGTTTACAAAAGTAAAAGAAAGTCATAACTCTGCGTTTAGCCGAGCACTTAGCTGTACCTTTTGTTTAGTTCAATTTCCACCACGTCTGATGGAGTAAATTTGAGGTCAGGTCTGCCTCTGCGCGGCCCGGTCCCAAACGGGCCGAGGCCCGTTACCGATCCGCGGACCTGCGGTTAAGGACCACTGTCCAAGCAACCAAAGCAATGCACCCTCTTGTGTGCCTTCCCCTTTTCAAATGCCTTTACCAGCCGCCCACGGCCTCTGTATGAAGTCTAACTGGTGCAGCGTTAGTTTTGTTTGTTTCCCCACATCATTTGCAAAATGAATCAAATGACGTACAGTACGCCTTCCATGACATTCTATTATATTTAATCTAGCTTGTCGGGGTGACTTTCGAGATATACTCTGCCCTGCATGTTACAGTTATTTTCTGCAATGGAAGATACGACCGCAACCATATTCTGTGTCAAAACGTGCTTGTCTGTTGAGATGCCATCTGTCAGAAAAGAAAGATCTGGTTAGATTTTGCATGTGTGCCTCATATGCTTATGCAGTACATCATTTTTTTGTTCAGTTTTTTTTCCCTTAATATTGATCACTATCAGGTGTTTTAAAATGACATTCGGATATTTCTGTTGACAGTTTTGGAGGCACGGGATATGTTGCGCGAGCACCAGGGGTCATGTGACTCCTATGTAGAGGTATGCTATGCATCTCTTGCTTTTGCTGTTATTCTTTTTGTAGCAATTTCAAAATGTAAAATGTAAATCAAGAATGCAGAATGAGGCGTCATCAGGAGTGGGGATTGGTTCCAATAGGATCCACTTCACCAAGAATCCTAATGCGGCCAAGCTCTATAGAAAACAAAGGGGTTAATTTTATTTTGAGTGCTAAGAGTGCTTTTTTGGTCAGGTGGGCATGTTTCCCGACAGCGAACCCAGAGAGCGGCAGAAGACGGCAACGGTCCTTCAGTGTAAAAATCCTGTCTTTCTACACACCTTTTACTTGTAAGCACACACACAGTGTACTTACTACTCATTGTGGACAACTTTTGACCATGCTGACATGTCGCTTTTATTTTTTTAAATGTATTTTTTTGGTTATTACAGTGTGATACGTGACAAGGACCTTCACAAGCGGCTGCTCTTCACAGTGTGGAACTCTAATTGCGCCTCCAGGTATCCGATGGCACTGCTCACCGCAGCAGCGAATTGCCCTCTTTGTTTCATAATTAGTGTTCGATCTCCCGATGTGCATGTGTGCATGTGTTGCTTTGCGTGTCACTCTCACCTCTCGCCTCAGCAGAATAAGACAGGGGGGTGTTTGTGTGTGTGTGTATGTATTTATGTATGTATGTATGTATAATGTGCAAAAGTATGTAATAACATTCATTAGTTGAAGATGATATTCACTCAGTGAAGAATCATTTTGCCTGCCCGAACTAATGTTTCTGTTGAAAATCCTTTTTAAGACTTTTTTTTTCTCCACTGCTCGAATATTAGAAGGAAAACAGGCTGAATAGGCACAATTCCATTCATCCAAGGGTAACGTGTTGAATAGCCACATAAAAACATGAATCTATGTTGTTTTTGTTGTATTAGGGCCCCCAAGTGCATGGCCAATCCCTCTTTTGATTGACCACAAAGGCACCAAGGTTGATGAAGTCTTCTAAAGAAAAGGACGGGATTCTTTTTTTATTTTATTTTTTAATCATAATCTGCATTTAATGTACCAGTGAAAGGCTTAAAAGCCGAGCAAAACCTTGTGTCCGTGAAAAGAACGCTTTTACTCAGACCACAGTGTGGTCTCCTCCATTGATCAATGTGTTGACGCGTTTTTGTTTGCGCAGGAGGAGTGCACTGCTGGGGTGCATGAGCTTCGGCGTCCGCTCCCTCACGCAACCGCACAAGGTGAGTTCACCGCGTCCATGTCAACGCCATATGGTGGCAGTGAACTCTACTTCACAATGATTAGCAGTTTGGCAATAGGGAACAATTCTTCAAAAAGAGGCTTCAAGTTATTTGAGGCCACACCCAGTTGAGGTTTACAGTCAGTAAACAAAAATCAAATACAATGACACATCATCTTTTTTTTTTGCTCACAATTCAGCATTCAAGTTGGCAGGTTGGTTTGAGAAGCAACCGGTCAGAGCTAGTTCACCAAACTGTAGCTATAGCAGAAGTTAGCAAGGTGCTTTTGTGCGTGTTTTT